>VXCB01000058.1:0-219080 GCA_009613015.1 Mollisiaceae sp. DMI_Dod_QoI
TAGGGTTTATATATAGAAAATTAGTAGAGTTATACTTTAAATTTTCTTTAAATAAATCCCAATTTGCTTTTTTTGTATTAAATCTTAGAGTAGAGTTAGATGTATTATAATTAATAGAATGATTATTAGATAAAATCGTAAATAAAACCCCAAAGTGATCTGAACCTAAGTCTGGCAGTACTTGCTAGTCTTGGACTTTATTTACTATTCCTTGATTTGCAAACGTTAAATCGATTACAGACGAACTAGCCATATGCGGTCTATAGAACGTGCCTTCCCCTAGCGTATTTAGTAGATTTAAAGAATATTTATCTATAATATCTATTTTTTTTTTTCTTTTTTTTCCTTTTAACGTGCTATATTAGTTATAAACTATGTAGCACGACTAGTTTACTAGCTTATCTAATCTTATATCCAATTTTCAGTTTTCAGTCGATTGCAGCTAGCTATTTGAGAGCAACCTCTCGCGTATATGAAAACCCAAGTATAGCAGTCCGATCGCCTTCCCTCTAGATCCCCATTCTCTCAAGCACAGCTACTACCCCGTCCGATACCTCCTAAACCCTTCCAACACCTCCTACTCTTATAAAACCCCTATCCTACCACTTGGCCTTGCGGTTCCTACTCTAAACAACTACTCCATCGCCCTATAGTCGTTGCCGGTCGTGGCTCGTACAAGATCCCGAAAGCCTTTCGCGTGTGTCGAGTAGGGCATAGAAACCCAGATAGGTAAGTGTTGAATCGTCTGTAGGTAGTAGAGGAAAGAAAAGGTAGTTTCGATCGTGATTAAAGCTTTGCTTAAAAGTAGGGCGAGTGAAAACTCTGCTTCGAATACCCAGAGGAGGTCTCTAGAGCTACGCCGAACGCAGCACGTCGTACGCAGCTACTAGAGCTGGTTATACCCTTATATACAAAGGGTTCTTGTCTTTGATTCGAGTAGAGGGGCCTCTATTCCGTGTAATTTATCGTCGTCGTCGTTCGGTCTATCCGGCTACCTAAGCAACCTTCTAGGAACGCACCCCACACCACGGCTCTACTTCGAAATTGATCCAACTTTGCTTTATACTACTCTCCGAGTAGTATAAAGGAACTACACGACGCTGCCTGCGCGTGCGCAAGCAGTTGTTGAATTTCGCCTTTTTTGTGTAGTTGGATAAAAATTGTAAAACCTTAAAAATTTTTGTATTTCCTTAACTTTTGTAAAAATAAGCCAGCTTCTAACTGCCTCACACTTAAATAGTTCTATCAACACCTCGTGTCGATCGACTACAAATCCTAAGAATTCTACTTATTTTTAATGGAAATGTGTTTTCTTAATCGCTACTTTCAAATTAGCCAATCGTAGCTTCTCCAAGACCTACTTTACATCCTTAATATATTATGCTTCGTCCTTCGAGTATATCAAAATATCATCCAAATATACTACTACGAAGTTGTTAAATTGCTCTCGTAGCGTGTTGTCGATTAACGCCTAGAAAATGGCAGGCGCATTAGTTAAACCGAATGGCATAACGTAATATTCGAAGTGTCCGTATCTAGTCCTAAATGCTATCTTCCATTCATCGCCTTCCTTGATCCTCACCAAGAAGTAAACGTCCCTTAAATCAATTTTAGTAAACCATTAAGCTCCATGCAATCTATCTCTCAAATCTGGAATTAGAGGTAGTGCATAACGGTTTTTAATAGTAATACTATTCAACTATCGATAGTCCATGCATAATCGTAGTTTCCCATTCTTCTTTGGAACGAAGAGTACCGGGTATCCTGCCGGTAATTTCGAAAGTTGTATATAGCCCTTGCGAAGCTTCGTTTCAATGTACTCTTAAAGTACTTATCTCTCGTTCTTTAATAACGAGTAAACTAGCGAATAAACTAGTTTTTTGCCTTTTTCCAAAAGTATCTCATAATCCTATAGTTAGTGTTCTAGCAATGCTAAATCGTCGGGTAGTTCCTAAAACACGTCCGCAAACAATGCATATTATAGGGGTAGCGGCTTTTCTTGCCTTTTCTTCGTTCGTTTCATCTAAGCGACCATAACTTGGCCTTTGCGATTTGGTTTTGGGTACTCCTTGAGTTCCTCGTAAAGCTCATCCTCATTCCATGAGATTTCTTGCTTTCGCCAATCCACTTGCGGATTGAATTGTTGTAGCCAAGGTGTCCCAAGGACGATGTCCTTATAGACTAGTGCAATATCGAATATCACTTCTATGCTTCGTTTTAGGCCTTGAACTTCCAAAGGTTCGATTTTAAACAATATACTTCTATTGCCTTATGTTTTTTTTCCTTCGATAATAAACATTTAGTAAGAATTCGTCTTCCGAACATGTCTCAAACCGTTCCGCTTCGCCCAATCGATACTAATCAAATTGCTCTCTACTTCTGAGTTTAAAAGCCCAGTAGCTTTCTTGCCTCCAACGCGTAAAGCGATGTTTGCAAATGGGCGACGGTCATCATGTGCTATTGCCGCGACGCAAACGTGTCGTTAGGGCTTTTCTTCGTCGTGCTCTCCTACCAGCCTTGTAGCTGGAGAGCGTTGTCTTTTAACTGCTGTGCCTTTACGGTATTTCCTGCTTGCTATCGTACTATAGCAGTCCTCCAGGATGGGTTGTTTCCGCACTCCATTTTCTGTTTCTCGTAAGTGACGCACCATCCTGCAATGCAATTGGTCCAGTAAAGCCTTATATGTCTTGGCTTTTCCGTGAGTTTCTTCGTGAGTGGTCCTAGTTTGTGCCATACATTGCTGGGATCCAGAGCGTATGACCTGTCCCATATATCCATCTGTACTAACGTGGCCCATCTCTCCGGCCAATAGCCATGCTTGGTTTTATCGTCCCAATGTACTTTGCAAGCGTATACCTTGCAATCGTGCTAGACTTCTGAGGTGCATTCATCTTATACTTCCTCATCTTTTGTAAGTACTACTAGGGCGTGTCCGTCGCCCTTCTTTAATACTTCCCAAAAGGTCCTATACCATTCTTGGCGGTTTTCGATAGTGAATAGTTCTAGCTAAACATTATTTTTATTTTCTTCGATATCTTCGACTATAGCCTCGATATCGCCTTCATAGAATTTCCATGCGTACGGGTTCTCATACCAGCCCAGTCTAATTTTATCTAATATATGGAACATGCAACTGCTAATCTCGCAGCTCGTCTAATAGTACGTGCGATGCTCGTCTCCTACAAGCGTAGCTCTCTAGCTATCCGTGATAGAAAAATAGAGATTCTCCTTCCAGTCTGCGAACTGCGGATCGGTCCTTTTCATTCTTTCCGCAATCCCATTTTTGCTTAGCCAGTATGCTTCGGTTTCTTTGCGAATCTTGTGTTGTTCGCACTCATCGTTGCAGCAGTCCCAACATTCCTTCTTGCACGCTGGTGGTTGGTACTGGTAGTACGTCTCCTCTTGTCTGCCAGGCGCGGTCCCGGTCTCGCTTCCCGGTCCCTAAATTCCTGCAATTAAGGTCCTTTTGTACTTGGCATATTTCTCGTCCGTAGTCGAGATCTTTGTCCATTCTTCGAGTGGCTTAATCGATTCTTCCAATCGCCAATTTTCTCTTTCCCAATCCTAGTAGTCCTTCTCGGTGGGTGGTTCTTCCAATGGTCCCCTAGGTCCTGCTGCTCCAGCTTTCTTTTCCTTGGGTGTCTTCGTAGCCTTCCCTGCTGTCGCTGCAGTTTGTTTCTTTGGTGCCCTGCACTCCTTTGCCCAGTGATTTGCTTTCCCACAGTTGTAGCAGTTTCCTTCTTTCTTCTTGGCCTGCTCCTTGCCCTATGGTTTTCCCTTGCCGTGTTTCTGACTACCCTAATTGGTTTTATAGTTCTTCCAATATAGCGCGATTATAACTGGATGACCTCGCGATCCTAATGATTCTGCTTTTCGTTCTAGTTCTCTCTCGCGAATGCTTTACGCAATTACTGTCGTTACTCGAATCATGTCCGCGAATATTTCGGGCTTCCCTAGTCTCATCATCTCGTCCTTAATTGCGTTTGTTAGTCCTCCTTAGAACGTGGCCATCAGTGCCGTGTCGTCCCACCCAAGCCTAGGTGCGTACTACTGGAAAGTAGCTCGATATTCCGGGTACGATTCCTTCATACGAAGTCTCTAAACGATTCTGGTTGCTTCCTCTCGCTCGTTTATTTCACCATATATCTCTATCAGACATCTCTTGTAAACCTCGAAGTCGTCAAACATCGCCTTAGTCTAAGGTTTCCAATCTCTCTTTGCATTTTCCCTAAAATCTCTAAAAAAGATTTCCATATAATCGAACGCTGGTCCCTCTAGGTAAAATATAGCGAATGTGACTTTATCCGAGTCGTCCTCGAACATATCCACATTATGCTTAATGTAGATAGTGACCTTGGCTAGGTGTACTTTAAGTTCCGAGGGCTTTCCTCTGAAAATAGGTGGAGTGGCGACCTTGACTAGCCTAGTGGTCTTGATTCTGAACTCCGGTGGGTCTTTTATCTTCACGTCGCTATCATCGTCTTCGTCGTCGGATTCGTTCTTCGTGTCTTGTGGCGTGAGCTTAGGAACTGGTTTTGGAGTTGCTGGCTCGGGTGTCTCAGGCTTGACCTGTTTCCCGACTGCACTCCCTTCTGCTTTTGGTAGCATGTCGACTAATACCTGTATTGTGAGGTGCTCAAAGTGTGACGGATCGTTCTACTGAACTAGCCAATCGGGTTCTGGGTTGACGACTTACTTCTTCCTGCAAAAGATATAAGTCGCTAGATAAGGGTCGATATGTCACTCAAATGTATTCTAAACAAGTAGTCACCAGTAATAGGGTTCTATTACTATCTTGAGTTGAGCACAAGGCTCCTATCTACTTGGGCGGCATGCCCGGCCTATATAGTCCCTTGTGCAGACGGGACCCCAAGGACCCCGTGGGACCCTTAGGACCTCCCAGGACCCCCAGGACCCTTCCCGAAGGGTCCTTAGGTCCTGCACGTGACCTAGGGTCTCCTTCCAGGCCTCGCCTGTTGAGCCTATGGTCCACTGGTAACACGTGAGTCGTGACAATTAATTTATAAAATATAACCTAGTTAGGTAATTATTGAATTAATTATTAATTAATCGAATTTGATTCGAATTTCGAATTGAATAATAGTAAAACTTCGCGTTAAATAAGGTAGGAGGAAAGATAAATCGTAGTAATAGCGATATTGCTACTAAAAGTACATTTCCGTTATGCTATAGGTAGCTTATATATGGTTCGTGTCCTTGTTCTTTGATTAGTTGTCGCGTTCCTTCGGCGCTTTAGTTAATGCTTAACGAACCTGGATGAGATTATACAATCTTAATGCTCCTAGTTTTACATCCCTGGAAAAGCGGACAGTATTCTTCCCCCAAATTCCACTCTCCAGATTGTCGATTCCATTCTCCAACCCCAACCCGTTCATAAGCACCCTTCACAGCTGAAGAGTCTTTCAATACCAGGAACCAGATTTCGGGACCCATAACCATCATTTTATCTGAACTATAGGACCTTCGTCCTGTGAAGCCGACATATGTGAAGAGTCGAAGAAGATAGTACGGTGCATTAAACGATTGGAGCTCATCGCTTGCTTCGCTATTCCAGCAGCATTGCCTTCTGCATGGGCCTTGAGCCTCTCTCCCTTCACGATGAGCGAATTCGTCAGGTCGGTCCAGCACTACACTCGCCCGCTGAAGACCATCCCTGCACACCGGCACAAGTGGTGCGGTTATCTGAGCATACGCTGACAGTACAGGACCAGTAGGATCCGAAGCCACAACAGGCACAGAAACAACAGCGTCGATTTTACAGTCCGGTAAAAGCTCCGGCTGATATTTCCATCCCGAGACACTTTTGCGAAACTTGTATTCAACTGGTGCGTCTAAAGATGCCCACGACCAAGTTGGCGCGCGGAAGTGTAGTATCGATCTATGCTTGTAGCTATGATCCTTGGGAGGGACAACACTCCACGTGATATCGTACAGGAACTCTTCTTTCCAGAGCCCCGCGAGATAAGTGTGAGGTTCGCCCTCAGAATTCTTGAAATTTTCATGAATGAGTTTGGCTAGAGCCGATACTGCTATAAGCTTATCACCAGCCTCTGTGAGAGACCGGTTTGAGTATTCCTCAACAATTTTCCTCCAATGCCCGAACGGGTTGTTTTGGCGCAGATTGTCTAATTTTGGTCTGAGAGAATGACCTAATTGCGCAAAATCCATCGATCGTGATACCCAAGAGGTATGTCCGCACTCACAAATTGTTCTGTGGGCACACTCCCAGGTCATTTCGTTGCCGTCAAAACATAATCTCCGTTTTGAGAGAATGCTTTCTTGGAGGCACCATCCGCGTTTGTCCAAAGAGCTTCTTTGAGCTCCATCGGGTGATTGAGAAGTAGGAGGTCGTATGAAAAGTGCCTTTCCGGGTCCTCCAGCTTCCGGTGAAACATGCGCCACAAGCTTCTGCTGCCATTCCGAACCGAATCGTTGCTTGCCTAGAAACCCTGTTTTGCAGGAGGCAGGTTCCTCTATGGCAAGCGTAATAAGGGCATTGGAGTATATCTCTCGCATCTGAGCCGAGTCAACCAGCCAACTTTCCCTGTCATCTTGAACTATACACAAAGAGTCGACCCACAAATATTGGAGCTTGAGTCCTCGACAAAAAATGACTGCGTCATATATTGTCCTCGGCAGCAATGAAAGTTGAATGCCATGATAATGCGTCTTCAAAGTCTTGGTTGTCGTCGTCAAGACATCCTTTACATCAGCTCCCCAACAATAGCTCAGGCAAACGTAAGGCACTGGTTCCGTGGGCTCGAAGAGAATAGGGTCGTGGCTTTCTACGCCCAATCCTAGGTTGAGTAAACGCCGGGGCGCGTAGGTCGAGACATGGGCACCGCATTTCTCATCATGAGAAAGGCAATGAGACAGCCACTTAGTAGCACGATCAAAGGCTAGTTCCGATCTGGAATCCGGAATTATGTCTAGGCTCTGGCTTAGAAGCTTCCTACTATAATATTTTGGATAGTCATAGCCCCAGAAGCGATCGTAAAATGGATCCTCTGTACAAGTCAATGCCGAGAACGCGATTGTCGATATGCACGGAAACATTGAACAATAAACCCTGTTTAATTGATAATGGGTTTGCAGAGTGGAAATCTCGTACCTGGAGAATGGCGTAGCAACCGGAATGAGTCTACAACCGTCGTGTCCGCCAGCCATTGGCGGTCGTCATCAAATGGTTTCCCAATGAGTAAGTTGATGAGAACGGTGCCGCCCTCATGAAGAACGTAGATCAATCCATCGTCAAGCTTCTTTTCATCTATCCAACCTGGCTTGTAATTCTCAACGACCCGAAGAAGCAATTCGCATTCGGGACATTCCGAAGCGCTTGAAATGTATGTTGATAGAGGCTCGTAGGCTCCGAATCGGTTGGAGTTTTCTATGAATTGAGCGTGAGGGCACAGCATTGCTAATGAAATCTGGGCAAAAGGTTCAAAGGATGTAGGCAAGGCGACGGCTAGGCAGTAAGTCCATGGTTGGCGATAAGGTTCTCGATGCTGACGTGGCGGACAGAACATGGCGTCTAATTGTCGAATAGCATAGATCGATTTGATCTATTGGCCAAATAACCTATTGGCCAATGGTACGGCATTGATGAATGCATTAGATAGCAAAAAGAGTTAAAAAAAGCAATACAATGCAGGGATTCTCTATCGAGATTCACCTCAACTCCACAGCCTTGCCAACTCTCAGACCTCATCCACTACTTTGTGCTAAAGTCTAACCGCTCTCCTCTCTAGGTTGTTGTTGTTCAAATAGATCTGCTTCATTCGTTTACTCGCCTTATTCAGCCTTGAAATACGACTGGAGTCTCGCATCACCTTCCCTGGTTGCCCTTCCTTCCCCTTTCCCCTTCCCTTCCCCTAGGCCGAGCAGCGTTAGCGAGCAAACCACCAACAACCTCGGCATCTCTCTCTCGCACCCACGGGGCCGGGTCTTTCCGAGCGCGGGCATCCTCGGAAGCCTGCACTACGGTGGAACTAGACGCAGCACCTGCAGGAAGCTTGTGATTTTGCGGGGAAGCGTCACGTTGACCCCGGCAAAACGTCACCGAGGATCTGACAAAAGGGTGGGCTGAGGGCTGAGGACTGAGGCCGACCAGAATTCGAACAAAGGGATGAGGAAGTGCCATCTGGCACGGTGCTCGCTCGCAACAATGGCAGTGCCCAATGCCCTCCTCTTCCAGGCAGAGTATATCAACATCAACATCTCATCGCTTTGCCTTCGATCACTCTCCGTCCGCTCGCTGCTCTTCCCTGCCGCTGTCCCTCGTTCTCATTTTCCCATTTTCTCGACCCCTCCGTTTCGCCGAGCTAAAACATCTTTTTGGCCACGCGCTGCCCTGCGCTGAGAGCTCCAGTGGCCGGCTCCACACAAAGGCCATGCCCATCCTGGACATTTCCTGGTTTCCTTGTCTGCATGAGGTCAAGCCTGAAAATCATTCTGGCTGAGAGCCGCGGATCAGATGTCTTCTGGAAAACTATTAACGTCGCCGAGCTCCTCAGTTTCTTGCACTGCCATTTTCTTCTCCCGATTCTGGGTCGCCGTCACTCTTGGTCCGCATATATCTATATTCATGCCATCACTCTGTATATATGCTAAACAGCACCGAAGTACTCTGGGAGATAGAGAGCAGGTCCCTTGACCCGAGGTGATCACGTCAACCCTGAGCTGTAGCACGCTCCATACGAGCATTCAAGATGTCTGCGAAGAATGTGTCAGGATCGAATGGCAAGAAGCCAGCCTCTGCCGCCACGAATCTAATTGGTAAATTTTTGTTGTTGTTTTGGCTAGATTTCTCGACAGGAGCACATGCTAATTTGACCCCACAGCTGGAGGAGCAGCAGGCATGATGGAAGCACTTGCATGCCACCCACTTGGTATGGAGATTCCGTGCCTTTGAATATACCTCTCATCTAACGGCCTTCTTAGATACTATTAAAGTGCGAATGCAACTGTCTCGTCGAGCACGCGCTCCAGGCGCAAAGAAGCGCGGCTTCTTGACTACTGGTGCGGAGATTGTGAAGAGGGAGACGCCCTTAGGTTTGTACAAAGGGCTCGGTGCTGTCATCACCGGTATAGTGCCGAAGATGGCCATTCGATTCTCAAGTTTTGAGGCATATAAAAAGCTGCTAGCGGACAAAAAGACTGGCGCCGTGAGCGGCCAAGCAACATTCCTTGGTTAGTCCCTCCTCCCATCTAGCACGCATAATGTGGAATCTCCTCGTTGCAAAGTAAGACGAGGACTTGAGACAGGCTGCGCTAACCGCGAGAACAGCTGGTCTGGCAGCCGGTGTCACTGAAGCCGTGGCTGTCGTGACTCCAATGGAAGTCATCAAGATTCGATTGCAGGCACAACACCACAGTATGGCCGATCCTTTGGATATACCGAAATATAGAAATGCAGCTCATGCCCTGTACACGGTCGTGAAGGAGGAAGGCATCGGGGCTTTGTATCGTGGTGTCTCATTGACTGCGTTAAGACAAGGTTCGTCCTGGCATCCCTTTCTCTTCGCATGGCTCTGGAGGCTATTGAATAACTAGAAGACTAGAAGAGGCTAACAGAAGGTACTTCAAGGCTCGAATCAGGCAGTAAACTTCACTGCATATACCGAATTTAAAGAAATTCTGCAAAAGTGGCAACCACAATACGCCGAGTCACCTCTCCCATCCTATCAGACGACCCTCATCGGTCTGGTTTCTGGAGCCATGGGTCCATTGTCCAATGCGCCCATTGATACCATCAAAACCAGATTGCAGAAGACGCCAGGGCAGCCTGGAGAGACGGCACTGAGCCGAATCACAGCAATTGCAAAAGATATGTTCCGGTAAGTCTACCTATCGGTTGTTGTCAATAACATAAAGGGGCTCGCTAACGGAGATTGCTTCGTTTAGGCGTGAAGGTTTCCACGCCTTTTATAAAGGTATTACACCACGTATAATGCGTGTAGCCCCGGGCCAAGCTGTAACGTTTACGGTGTACGAGTACTTGAAGGAAAAGTTGGAGAATAGCACTGTGCCAATTGTTGGAGGAAAATACGAGGAATAACGGAAAGTGACGACAGAAGAGTCAAAGGATATGGTTTTTCTGTTTTGGAAATTCTGACGCCGTAGACGTCTATCCTAGAAACATGGGCACAATAAGTTGTGCAGGGCGTTGCACTTCAGGTTATTCTGGTCTTTCTTATTCCAGGAGTTGGGACTCAAGTTTAGTTAGAAGCATTGTCCGGCATGTCGTCCAACAATGAAAACCTCGTAATCCCCCCAACGTGAACTTAGCGCCCCATGTTCGTCAAGTGATCTTTCGCCTCCAATCATTTTCGCCCTGGCCTCTTTGGTCTCTCGAATGCCTTCTTGACCTCAACCTTCGGATGTAAGTCGCTTTCGATGCTCTCTTCAGAGATATCCTCTGGGGAACTTGCTTCGATCTTCTTCTCGATTGCTATGCCTGCCTCAGCTTCTGCAATCTGAACCGCCGAGCGGGAGGAAGCGGCATAGAGCATGCGCTCCTTGATCTTTGAGCCAGAAGGACATGTGTAGATAAACAGCACTGGAGACGAGGAAGTCCCGTTGTAGGTATGTTCATAGCGGTAGAAGGAGTATCGTGGTTCGGTGCTTGAAATAGTAGAGGAGAGAGACGAAATCTGTATGAAGGTACTGGAGGCTAGTTCCATGGTTTCTGTTGCAATGTTGATTTTCTCCGTGGACATCAGCAGGGTGCACCAACGCTCCCCAAGAGAGGGTGCTCACCAATTGCACCAAATTATCTCTTCCACCGGCAGCAAGGCCTTTTAATGCCTGCAGGGCATCATCACTGATTGGCATACTCACTCCTGAGCTAACATGGCTCTTCCTCTCGTTCATCCCTCGTCCTTCTTCTGCCTCCTTCCTCTTCACTTCTCCTAAACTCTGCTCCTCTTCGGTCAGGGGAGCCTCAAGTGTTACATGCCTATCATGCTTCTCAAAGCCTTGAGGTGTCAATTCTTCCTTTGTCGTTGCAAATATAGTCTCTCGGAATCTCTCGATTCCCAGCTCTCTGACTAGCGTGAGTCTCGTCGATGCGAAGAGCATCTTCTGTCGGACAGGAGCAGAGTCTGGTACATAGGTGATTGCGACAAAAGGGGCGTTCTCGCTGCTGTCATATCGGCGCAGGATGATGTAAAGAGCTACATTTGGTTGGAGATGGGGTGCGAGGAGAGAAAGATCATCGGAAAATGACGAGGTAGCAGGGCTGAGGACAGTTGAGGGTGTCAAGGTTTCTTTCGTGATGGTGCAGAGCAGGCCTCGTTGTTCATCGGAAGACACGAGGGTCTTGAACGCTGCCTGGAGCTCCTGGGAAGCTGCAAATTTACTGTTAGCAGTGTAGAAATCTCATGGATGGAACACCATGTACCTGAGATTCCGGATTGCATGTTGGTTGATTTGGGGATGTTCTAGTATCTACTGTGCTTGTTTACTGTATTTTCAAACGAACAGACATTCATATGCGCCAACGAGCTGACAAGGCGGGGCACTGCGGGGCAGATCGACGTGGAGCTTTGGAAATGCAATGTTCTGCTTCATATCACCCTTCATCCTTGCTTAACAAACGGACATTATATTCTTAAATATTATATACTAAAATGGAAGGCGCGCAGCGAACTACATCTAGTCTGATAGGTAATGTAATTTCCTGTTCACTTTCGGTTTTTTCGGTCGTAATATACATCTCCAACCAAACACAAGATCTAAGGACGCAAGATTCGACCATACGATTGTAACCACGATCACAATGACTCAAATGAGCGCCCTGAAATCCCATCCCCGATCAATCATCGTTCCTCCACTCTCCGCTGAAAACACCATCAGCCCCGCACTCGAATCGCCAAGTAGACCACAAGCTGACTCCCCTCAAGATCGCGAAGGGCACGCCGTGGCAGAGCTGCTTACACGCTTCAGAAATCTGGTATACTTAGCTGCATCACCGGTGGAAGAGGGGGCTACGAAGGAGGTTGCTGCTTCCCAGGTATTTCAGATGGAGTTTGAGAGTTCTGCACTGGTATGCACCCTGCTGTCCTTGATCTGGGCGCACACAGTTTCCGCTGCTTGAGATAGCGCTGACATTCATAGGTTCGCGCTTCAGAAGAGCTCCTTCAATTGACGCGTGAGCTAAAGGAGTTATGGCTTTTTGGGCCGCTGAGAGGTATCAAAGAGGGAGAGGGAGAAGGGAGAATGGACGAGGACTCTACAAAAGTTGGGGAGATGGTCGAGGCGCTTTTGAAGAAGACATCCGAGGGCCCATGTAAACAGATTTAAGAGGCAGGCGTACAGCCACCGCAAACAATCTGCAAATGGTAGAGGCATTTTAAGGCGTTGGATATCAAAATGGGTTAAGGTAGATACCAGGCTTCATGCCACAATAGATTCTGATAGTCACGGGTTTGGGGCACATAATGAGGAAGATCTAATCTACTTTCAGCTACGTGCTCGATGTCTTCTCAACACCTTGGTTGCCTAGCATGGATGTGGTCCTGCTCTCGATTCTATTGCAGACATGCATTCGAAGGGGTTAATTATCTGCAGCCATAGCGTGACATTGGTAGCTAAAAACGTTTGAGATTCGCCTTGGACTAGGTTGCCGTATTAACATGGTAACTAGCCCGGATCTGTTCTCAAGTACTGATTCGGATGTCCAAAATTTGAAGCAGCACTGTTTAGCTGTGTGACTTTGGACAGAGCAGACGGACATCAACCCTCTTCTCCATTAATATCAGCCTCATCATCACTTGGATCGTCATTCCTTGAAACGGCCTTGCTCTGCTTTGCAGCTGCAATTCCAGATGCGGTGACCCATAAGAAGTAATCAGTTCGGAAGTGATCGATATGGTGAAAGAAAGCATGGAATCTAGAGACATCAGCTAGTTGGGAAACCTATCTCGCGGAACTTACTGATGATCCTTTTCCTCCTCCCGGAAAAGACGGTCGTAGATTTCCCGTTGCTTGAATTCATTCATCTCCTTCTCATACTTATCGAAGTCGATCTTCTCCCTCATAAACTCTTTGACAGCTCGTTGGTTGTAAGTGTCAAATACAGGCCTCTCTAGTAAGAGACCCAAGCTTGGAGCTTTCGGAATACTGATGTTAGCCGGACCGTAAGTCTCCTGGATGATGCTTTTCGAGGCGCCACATCGCACAACAAGAGCTGCCATAGCCACCATTTTGCGAATTTGGTGCATCATGAAAGATTGACCATGTACTTTCAGAGACAACCATTCTGTATCGTTGATTATGACAAGCTCAGGTGCAACCTTGAAGGAACGAATGACTCGTTTTGCGGAAGGGTCTGAGAAAGTCTTTTGGATAGTATAGTTGTGGAAATTTCGGGTTCCAACATAACAGTCCAAAGCTTCTTGGACTCTTTGCTTCCGACTCGAGGATATGCGATAAGCCTTCTTCGCAATGATGTATGCTGCTTTGACCTCTTTAACAGCTGCCTCAAGCGGTGTGAGAATTGATTTTGACTCCCCAGTGTCTTCGATTTTGACGTTTGCCAGATTGTCAGTATTTTCTATCTTGATGTCGGCGGCCTCATTTTTTATTTTGGCTGGGTCCGCACTGGCGCCACTGTTGTCATTCAAACCACCAATATCTTCAATCTTGATGTCGGTGGTCTCATTTTCGGTTTCGGTTGGGTCCGCATTGGCCTCACTACCATCGTTCAAACGACCAGTACTTTTGGTCTTGATATCAGCCTGGTCCTCAGCATCTTCGCTATTTATTTTAGCTGGTTCTGTGGTGACTTTACTCTTAGCCTTGGTAGGATCAGTCTTCGGAGCTGCGTTTTCCTCCTCCGAGCTATGGATTGCCGCCATGACAGCTTCTCTGAGTGTAGGATCTAACTTGTCTAAGATTGGACGCACGTATTTCTCTTCCGTGTCAGCCCAGAATGAAGCAACATCTTCTTGCAAAGATTGATATGGCTCAAAGGCGCCCTCCTTCTCAGCTGATTCGACTAATTTTTTGCCGAGAAAGCTCTGAGGATGCGGTGGTAGGAAAGAGTAGGTTGGAATCAAATATTCGTACCACCTGGAATCGCAGGTCTGGTAGCAGCTGAAAGCCCCATTGGTTCGTTCGATACCCCAGACTCGAATCTGGGGCGGCAAATTCTCATTGATCGTCTGGACAATGTTTGGCTCCTCGACGATGAGTTTTAGAGAGATGACATTTCCGGCGGCATGGACGCCTTTGTCCGTTCGAGCACATCGGACCAATGAAGATTTCTTCGGGTCGTCAGCATTCGCTTTTGATATTGCTCCCGCAGCTACGAAGGCCTTGAAAAGATCCCCTTCAATGGTCTTTTCTAGGGCATTGATCTGCATGCCTTTATACCCAGAACCTGCATAGCCAATCATAACGGCAACTTTGCGCTTCGGTTTTCGACCTTCGGCCTCAATTTCTTCTTTAGAAAACGGCGATGCAGATACTGCATCTGCATCGCCATCTTCTATCTTTCGACGTTTCGTGTCTTGTTCATCTTGATTCCGCTGTCTCTTGTCTATTCGAATAGAACTCGATTAGTTAGTTAAGCAAGCTGTAATGGTGAGTCGTTGACGTACTCCCATTCTCTTCGACCCACGTCCTTTCTCTTGTTGCGACTACCTTGGTCTTTCGAGCCAAACCCTCGTCCTTTGCCTCTGTCCTGACCTCTTCCACTGCCGCGGGTACCTCGATTCCTATTTTCACTGCGACTCCTTGAATCAGACGGTGCGGCACTCTTAATCGCGCTGTTGCCGACCCCTGACGGTGGATGAATTGCAGGAGGGTTGTCTGCCATTTTTGTCGCTGCAAGGATTTCATATCCTTCAATTGTAAAATATAACAGATTTTGATAGCCTTGAGAAGTCCCTCCCACTCAGAGGCTGGACTTGAAGAGTCTATTCCTAATGCGGACTAGCTACGTTGAGCCGGGTTTGCACTAGCGCAGCCTTGCGGACTTCAAGGCAGCCTTCGACGCTGAACGATAAATACCATCTTCCTACCATTGTTGTATTTTATTAGGGCCCTTGGGAAAGATCAACGTCACAACTTTAGAGCTTCTGTTATTCGCATGCTCGGCAGATTTGTTGCCTTGGCGTGAATAATGGGCGTCTTCGAATTCCACTAAAATCACCTTTTCATTGCCCTTTTGTCGTTGTCCTCTTCTCTTTTCAACTTTTGTGGCGTCCTCATACAAGCCATCTACGAGCAAAGCAGAATTGACTATTGGGTTCTATTCCTTGGAGTCTTGGGACCGTTCCGAGCCTCATATTTGACAACAGCGATGGAGTTAGCGCAGAGTCTCGTGCGCTCCTGCGTGCGCTCTTTCTACGATACGAAGCATATTCTGGTCATCGATGCGCTGATCATCCATTCAGCGTATGTCTGCGGATGTGTCTGCAGTAGCTCTGAAAAGAGATGCTGATAGTGTTCCTAGTTTGCGTGACGACGATATGGCGTATTTGATGGGAATGAACACGAAGGAACTGCACAAGCTGTGCGGGCGACTGAGGGAGGACCGCTTCCTTGCTGTGTATGCATATATCTCACTTTATGCATAGTTTCAGATGCTAACTTACTATTGATAGCCATACTCGTGCCGAAGTCAAGGAAGGCCAGCAACGTCCAATGAACCGGACCTACTACTACATTGACTATCGCGCCACCATTGATGCCATCAAGTGGCGAGTCTACCTCATGAACAAAAAGGTCCAGGGCAACACTGTACCGGAGGCTGAGCGAAAGGAATGGTTCTGTTCGAGATGCAAGTCAGAATGGACGCAGATCGAGGTTCTTGACAAGTGGTCGCCGGAGAAAGGCTTTTTGTGCCATAAATGTTCAAACGTGCTTACACACGATCCGGACAATAACCGCGGCGGTCACGAACAGTCGACCAAGTACCATGCACAGTTCAGATTCATCACTGATCTGTTGCCAAAGCTCGATGAAGTTATTGTCCCCGAGAACAATTTTGAGCGTGCTTTTGCTTCGCAATTGAAAGTCGTTCGAGACGAGACAAACCCAGCTAACGAGACTGCACCCGTTGATGCATCAGCGGCAAAGCCTACAGCTGTTCGGGGCATGACAAACGTTGGTCCAACATCAATCTCAGTCACTCTCACAGCTTCAGAAGGCCCGACGGAGGCAGATATTGCAGCCGAACAAGCCAGAAAGGAAAAAATCGCCTCACAAAATGCTATGCCCGTTCATTTTACCCATAGCACAATCACTGGCGAACAGGTCAAATTCTCTCAACCCTCCCTTCAATCTTCACAATCTCTTGAACCGGACAAGAAGAATATTGATCTGGATACTCCCTCAGTTAATGGTGATGGTGCCGAGATAGACGACTACTTTGCGCGACTCAAAGCCGAACAAGCAAAAGAAGCAGAACGAGAAAAGGACGAGGAGTATGAGACTGATGACGAGGAGGATGAAGAGGACTTCGAGGATGTCGTACCCACTGGAACAGGATCTGGTATCGGAACTCCAGCGAGCTCGGCTGGGGACTCTAAAACGAACCCAGCTTCATTACCAAATGGTTTAACTGGAGTTTTGAAGAAGAGTGGCAGCGCATCAGCCAGCGGGACCAGTACAGGTGCAACCAGTCCGGTGACAGGACCTGGGACGCCAAATGATGAGGGTAGACCTGCGAAGAAGGTCCGGATCGAGGAGCCTACGCCAAAGGAAGAAGACGAGAGCGAAGAGGATATGGAATTTGAAGATGTATAGCGCTCGGCGTTCTAGTCTTTAGAATGCATGAAACATGATCTGGGCGGGGCTGGGTGCTTCTAATAGACTGGCGTTCCGGGAAAAGTGGAATGTTATTCTCTGGCGTTCCGAGATTTAAGGTTTCGACAGCTTACTAGAATGCTGGCAATGCAACAGTGTATATGTACAAAATTAATTCGCATGGCTTTCAGCAGCTCGGTTTTGCTAAGCAACCCGAGAAACCTCTTATGCGGGAAGCTGACCACCTGTGCATACTGCTCATACTGATACCAATTCACTGTAACCTAAAGGAGCTGTTAATATTCCAATTACGGCCGGAAACGGCGTATAACACGATGCGGTGAAAGCATCTGTTGCTTATCTCATGACATCAGAAGATATAATTACCCCGCCATCTTCATATCGCGACAAGCCTCTACGTGCGATCACAAGTCTGCTCTCGACATGTCTTTGAAACTTCCGCCAACATATCTTCTCAAGTCCCATTTCGAGAAGAACCCGCAGGAGCTTCATCGCCTCGAGAATGAGATTGGTTCTGGAAGTTTAGTCTGGGATGTGAAAGAAGCCAGTATCGTCCTTGGGAAAATCGAGGGGAAGACCCGCGCAATACATGAGCTTCGCAAGCTTGGCTTTTATGCCCCAGAGATCGCAACCCAAAATGCACGACGCAACGACGAAGCGGACCTGGAAAATTCGCCATCCCCAGCGTCGAGAAAGCGGCGCAAGGTAGACAGCACCGTGGTGGAAGGAAAAAAGTTTATCGGTTTTCAATCTGGCTCAGAAACCGAGTCAGATCATGACGAGCCGCAAAACGCACCATCACCGAAGAACGATAGCTCTCAACTATCTCTGATAGAGGATCTGTCGGGGCAAAAGGACTCGGTACTACGAGCTGCGGGAAGAAAAAAGGTCATCTCAGTCTTGAAGCTCTCCTGGTACACAGACTCTGTCGAGTCGGGAAAGCTTCTCCCATACGACAAGTACTTAGTCTTCCAGGGTGAGATTATCCCCAAACCAAAGGGCCAGCCAAGTCACAAAGTCACCTTGCCCTCAAGTGGTGGCAAGATTCTTGCTCGTGCCAAAGAAGATACACCACCGCCTATCAAAAGAAGTTTTGGCGTTCGTGCGCCGCGAACAACCAGAGGTCATCATAACCAGCCCTCAAGTCAGCCGGCGCAGCTCCTCCACGAAAGCACTGCTGAACACGAAGATACTGATATGCCGCCTATCCCAGACTACCTCCACACGATTTACTCTTGTCAACGGCCTACCCCTCTACATTGCCCTAACGAGGCTTTTCTTGCTCAGCTTAGGATCGTGAAGAAAGCACGTACTCTGGATCATGAGATGATGAGTCTCCGTGCTTATTCAGGTGCTATTGCTACTATTGCTTCATATCCTTACACTTTGATGTCGGCTCGCGAAGTATTCAGGTTACCAAACTGCGGAGAAAAGATTGCGGGCTTATGGCAAGAATGGCACGACAAGGGGCACATTGCCGAAGTAGATGCTATTGAAGCCGATGAACGCATGCAGGCTCTGAACATCTTCTATGACATACATGACGTTGGTGATGGAACTGCTAATAAATTCTACGACAAGGGCTGGAGAGACCTTGATGATGTGGTCGAGAAAGGCTGGGACACCTTGACTAGGAACCAACAGATTGGGGTCAAGTTTTATGATGAATTCAAGCAAAGAATCCCGAGAATGGAGGTAGAAAGCACGGCAAACGTAATTCTGGATCACGCGAACAGAATACGGGATGGCTTTCAGATGGTCATTTGTGGAGGCTATCGACGTGGAAAGTCTGATAGTGGCGATGTTGATGTGGTTCTGAGCCACCCAGACGAAGATGCAACGGACAAATTTCTTGGATTACTTCTCGAGAGCTTGGAGGACTATTCCTGGATTACTCACAGACTGACCGTGTCGACGAGAAACAGCGAAAGAGATCAATCTCCGGTTAGCTGGAAAGGAGGTATGGCCAAAGCTGGAAGTGGATTCGATACCCTGGATCATGCATTCGTCGTCTGGCAAAACCCCGAGTGGCCATCTCAAGTCGAGGATCTGAAGAACGACCCGGACTGTCAAAACCCAAATCCTCATCGAAGGGTTGACATCATCATAAGTCCGTGGAGAACTGCTGGTTGCGCGGTCATCGGTTGGTCTGGTGGAACGATGTTCGAAAGGGACCTCAGAAAGTACTGTAAGGATAAATTGAAACTGAAATTTGATAGTAGCGGTGTCCGTAGACGAGACGATGGGTCTTGGGTCGATCTGGAGGCAGGGGATGGCGACCTGTTGGTTAAAGAGAAGAGGGTATTTGCAGGCCTGAAATTGGAATGGAGGGAGCCTACCGAAAGGTGCACTGATTGACAGTGCAAGACGGATTTTGGCCCATTGCCTCACAGGATAACATACCGTTCTGATGTATTAGGCCCTATTGCCGGACATTCCATTATTGCGAGAAGAGAAGAAGTAGATACCCTTAAAGAGATCTCTATTGGCCTGAGAATCGACAAGTTTAGGATCGACACATTTGTTCTTTTGTTTGTTGAAGCGGTGGAATAGTACTCGACGAGGATCCCTGTTCATGCTAGGGAGCCGACGAGTACCTTCCTTGAAGGAGCAATGACAGGAAGCATGTTGATTAACAAAAAATTGACGAAGTGCATTCTTCTTTAGATAACTTTCTAGATGCAAATCCCGTGAAAAGGAGAGAGTCGTGATCATTTGTCCTTAGGTTCTGGGAATCCAATCAGCACCCCGACAGCACTCGTGTTACCATCCCATGATCATTGCGACACCGTTGAAGCATGCCAATCCCACCAAACCCAATTGGAATACCCAGAAATAAATTCCCTTATATCTCCCTTTCGGTCCACTTTCAGAATACCTATCATTTTTAGTTCTTATCAATGTAATCGAGAGCCACTTCACCTACCCAACCATATAGATATATCTCGAGATTGTCCAGGCAGCGCCCAAAACTGCACTTGTGATGGGGAATCGAATGCCAGCTAGCAACAACGCTCCTACCGCAGAAGCTTGATTTTCAACGAAGTTTGCATGGGCTCGTTGGGCGCAATTGAATTGCTGTGCCTCATTGTCTGTTCGAGACGACGGAGCGTATGCGGCAGGATAGTCGACTTTGGCAGCTTTGCGGTATTTGCCCGTGTTGAAGGAGTGTACAGTATTGAGGAGAAAAGTCGAGGTTGCGGCGAGAAGGACATAGCTAGAAGACGGATCAGCCCAGATGATACTTCAGACTCCGCGAGCATTTGAAAACAAAGGAAAGACTGGACGATTCGAGGATGGTTGAGCCCCCTTGAATTGCTTCATGGAAAGGGGTTAGCTTACCCATAGTTCGGGTCAATTGAGAAAGATGCCATTGCTGCTTGTCAAAAATACGTAGTAGTGCAAGACCAGATCCAAATTATGCGAGGTGAGAAAAGACAGGATGCTCTGGTAGAGCTGCTACAGTACTTAAGTAGATATCACGAGATGGTGGAGTGAAGGAAACGGTGGCCAGATACTTTTTCAATCTTTGAAACTGGACCAAAAGGGAAGACTGTTGTCCCGAGAGCCTTGTGTGTCGGGGAGCGGAATGTTTGGTTGCCGAAGGCAGTGACGGCCTCGTGGTTCGTGGTTCGTGGTTCGTGGCTGCCGCAATCGACCAACGTCGACGGCGAGTCCATACCTACCTACCTAGGTAAATATCCATGCTGCCTCTGAACTGCGCATGGTGGGGAGGAAGGAAGAGGGAGAAGGAAAAGCGAGAGGAGGAAGGAAGACGAGATGACAGCTTGACAAGGGGTAATTTTGGAAAATGTAGAAGATGTAGCTACATCTGTCTGTGCAGGAAAGGACACGGAAAGTCAGCACTCGATTTCCATCGTGCCAGCCTGAAGCGCAGTCCAGTGCTTCCAGTGCTTCCAGGGCCGAGGGATGTTAGACTCCCTCCGTAGGTACGATCGTAACATCGCACACAGGAAGGTGCGACTGGTGAAGTGTCGAGCATTCGAGCGATACCCAGATAGATAAGGTTGGCATTTGGTAGATATCGATCGCACTCTACTGCACTGCACCGCAATGCAATGCTATGGAAGAGTGGAAGAGCGAAAGAGCGATCGAGCGATCGAGCGAGGGGACGTGGGCGTTTGCGCTTCTTTATGTCTTGTAGCACCGGAGCAATTACTTATCACCTGCATGAAGCACGCAATGGGAGGGACCTGGGCGGGAAGCCTACATGGATGCTCGCCATATCATTATCTGCAGACTGCAGTGCATCGTCCCTCCCACGCATGTGGCAATGGCCCCCTTTCCTTATCTCCTTTATTCAGCTTTCTAAACGTCTCAGGGTTTGATCAGATTCGGTGCTACACCAGTGGACACTCAGTAAGGATCCCAAGCGTACGAGAACTCAGTCAATATTAATTTACGAGAGTGGAAGCAAGACTCAGTGAGCTATGAACGCTTTTATTCGCACTATTTCTCGATGAGTCGAAGTGTTCGCTCAGCAATCCTAACTTACTAGATCATGTCCAGAACCGAGCAAATATTTGAGGCTCGACGCTTTACTTCAGAAAACTATCTTTTGCCTCGAGCATAGCACACAACGTTAAAACTACCACGAGCTCATCAACTTCTCTTCCATCCAAGACCAATAGTCCCTCTTTTTCGTGAGCGCTTCTTTGGCCATATCTCGCCACTTCCTTCTTTACGATTCCGTCTCTGTCATCCCCAAAGACCTATGAATGATGTCAGTAGGCCAACGCTGGAACTGTGGCTGTGAGTGAATTCAAGAGGCGACCGACCTTCAGCAGTGCCAACTGGTGATTAGCTTCCGGCTTTGCTTCCCAGAAGTACGTCGTTCCATCTTTGACGAATCGTTCTGCTTGGTGACGAAGTCCATGACTATAACCGAGACCATGACCAACTTTCCCCTTGTCCGTGGATCCCGTCACCCTTTTGATCTCTAGTTTCTCGCCTTCTCCGGGAAACCTGATCTCCATCTTCGAGTTTCCTATTCCTAAGCTCAGAACAGGCTGCTTCCAGTCGGCGATTTCGTTCCCTTCTACATCAAGAATAGCGAGATGTGTTCCGAGCAAGTTCTGCTTTTCCAGAGTATAGCGGATCTGTGGCTGGGGTGACATTATACTGGCTTTGTGAGCAGAAAGGAGATTCTCGTCGGCGATTCCTAGAGTTCTGGAGAACAGCGTAGGAAGGCGAGGCGTCAGATCTTGGATTTGTGATGGATGATGTGTTTTGAGTGGAGCTGGAAGGTGTATTGCAAGAGCTCGAGTAGGTTCAAGAGGATGGTTGACATCAATGGGGATGTCGAAGGCATCAGGAAGGAACTCATATGATGCCATCTTCGATGTTGATGGTAATGGAGGTTTATTTGATTGCTCTGTCTTTGCTACAAACTTTGGTCCCAACGATCCTTTGATACGAATTCCAAGAACTTAGGAGCTTGATTTCGAGGCACTCCATAAGTAGCCCTCAGACCCAAAAGGTCATGTGGATTCACTCTCATAACCTACCTAGGTAGGCAACATATGATGATCTGGTGGTATGGGGAGTCACGTGTACCAAATCATCAATGGAAGTGGGCCCACCACAACGTCAAATGGATGTGAAATTGAATGACTGGCCACGGTAATCGCTATACTATAGACCTAGAGATTTGAGTAATCTCGTAATCAACCTTCTCAGTCCGGGAATCGTATGCTCATAGAGCACGACAGGATCTATTTTCTTTTGGCAATAGGATATGCTTTTCATTGGAGTTATTCAATAATGTGATAGTCGAACACATGTAGCAAACAAATTCGGTTATGCGACGTATCAAGAACTTGCCAGGCTTAAGTTGCTCCAAAATGCTATTAACAAAATCTGAAAACCAATGAAATGGAGAGAAAAAGAACGACAGACAAAACAGCGTGCCATGATTCCATGTTTGAATATTTTTCATCTACAGGGTGTACATTGTTTAGATATTGGTGTTTGTGATACTATAGACTCGCTAGTTGCTCACTTGAAACGTAGGAAGCCTTGCCCTCGGTTTATAATACTTTGAAATACTACGAGAGCGAAGTTGATCGCTGGCGCTGTGATCGGATAACATTAAAAATACTTAGCAAAGGGTGACAAAATCTAATGATTCCACTATGAAGCCTCAATCGACGGCATGTGATGATTGGCCGTCGAAGAAATTAAACAGCCAATTATTTAACAAAGTAGATGAAGGTTGAGTCTAACTGGGGTGGGCTGCGAGACCATGTCTCTCCATGTAACGCTATCGACGTAGAACATATCGAGCAGCCTGTATATGAATATTTCGACTTCGAGACATAGTTTAGAGAGGAGAAGAGTTTATGCCCCAGCATAGTGCCTTTCACCAGCGGATTAGTAAAAAGCAAATAACTGAGTCTGTTATGTCGATACTAGTCCGTTTGAAAGGGTATCATTCTACTATAGGGACATAACACAGGTCTATCCCTGTAGTCTACCATCCGTATCTGCTGCTTGCTTCGGCTCTGTTGTTTTTCCCTTTCGCAAAGCTCTCCTCAAGAGCATCTTTCTGACTTTGGGCAGCATTGACAAGTTGCTTCAGGCTATGCTTGCCGGGAGCAATCGACCTAACCGGGTTATGCGTAATTTGTTCGCCGGCAGCTCGGAGCTCTTCGTTATGCAGATACTCTTGATCTGTGTTGAAATTGATAACTTTTGTCGCCGATTGCATTCTTCCTCCTCTCTGTCTTCCAAAGAGCTGCCGCTTTTGGGATTCTGTGAGATTCAGATCGCCAGCTATGTCGTTAAGGGATTGAGAAGCAGGTGGAGTTGGAACCGCTGATGGAACCATGTCCGTGGTGGTCGGCACGTACTCATAAGATGGCTCCAGTTCGATCGAGTTTCCATCCTCCTCATCACCCACTCCTCTGCCTTCACTTGCTTCATAAATCAAAGACTTATATTCTCCACCTGATGTAGATATCGGAAGTCTCTCCGATTCCGTTGACATTGAGAATAATGACACTTTTGGTTTCGGCGGAGGCTTTGCCGCTTTTGCATCTATAGTCGGGTTTGCTAGAGGAGGCGTCGTGGTAGGATTAGGCTCGAGGGTTTGTTTCTTCTTCTTTGTTGGCTTTCTCGAGACAGAAAGAGGTTTGAACATCAACGGTTTGCCGGCCAATTTGACCTCCTCGGCTGGCTTCTGATCGCCGTGGTCAGTAGCTTTAGGTGGTGGCAGATTTAATCTAGCAGCTCCTGACTGAGATATCGGCGCCGAGTCCTCTTCTTCTGTATACTCTCTTTCTGGTTCTGGCTCCCTGCTAAAACCAGGCGCAGAACCCGTTTTCAGGTTCACGCCTGATCCCAAGCCAGCGCTCCTTGCAGGGCTCGAGCTTGTTGTTGCGTTTGTCTGAGTTGTCCGTTTCGGAGCAGGCAGAAATGAGTTGAAGCCACTGAAAGCTCCACCTCCAGTCTTCGCGCGTTTGGCAGGAGGCTCATCTCCCTGTTTGTCCTCCTTCGATACAGCTTGTGGCAAGGAAACTCGAATCTTGCCTGGATTTGAGCGGTCCACCACTTTTTGAAATGCCGGTTTCGAGGAGGTTGTGGATGTTTTTGCGGTCGGTGCGGGTCCAGTATCCGACGCCTCAGAATCCGAATAATCAACGAGCCCCATGTTGTAAGTTTGGTCGAAATTGTCACCTTAAATAGATGGAGAGCTAATTTACAAGATCGAAGAAAGGCTGAGATTAATATCCCAAGCGAGCTAAAAAGCACGTTAGCGCATACCCCAGTTTCATCGACAAGGCTGAAGTTGACGTCCTTGCGATTGAACGCGCCGCGAACAACAACATAATAGCTCTTAGCGGTTAAAATTTCGCCTTCAAAATAGCCATCCTAGATGCGCATAGGATCTAAGGTGTCTAGTACACGCTGAGATCACGCTATGTCGGTCCTCCAAGTTGAAGAGTATGTCCCCTCTACGTCTGTGATTGGTATCTGGTAACTGACTTGAGGATATAGTCTGGTATCTTATCATTTACGGACAAATTATCTAGACACCATATCAGACGGTGTTGGTGAGCGGTTGATCACAATAAATGATGGTTTCCTGAATACTGCTGGATTCAAAGCTGCTGGTTGGCGACCGAATCCTGCGAATATTAAACGCACTCATTCTCCCCCAATTCCTACTGCTATAGCATCCGAATACTTCCAAGCTCCTCCTAGATCTGCTGGCTTGATACCCAATGGCCTTGAAGATGAAATCGAAGAGGGTGGTATGGTTACTGGTGGTGGAGCCGGAGACACTGTCGGACCCGGCATCGCAACGAAGAGACGGCGCCGTAGGGAGCAAATGGAGGAGGAAGATAGCAGTGACCTGAGCGATGAGAGCGACGAGGATGGGGATCAGAGAGCTGCACAGCAGATCAAGTTCTCAAAGATGCCCATACGGAATCGCTCTGGTTCGTCCCCTATTCGTGGGTCAAATCTTCGTCAGTCCTCGACTGTGACATCCCCGTCACGAACTTCAGGGGGTCAAGCAAGGAGAGGATCTCAATCTGCACTAGAAGCTGTGAAGGAACGGGCTAGAAGAGATACCGTGACAAGCAGCGAGATGTCGTCAGAGAATGAGTTCGATGCATCTGCTTTCCAAAGACAGCGCGAGGCGACCAGAAACGCTGCAAAGGCTAGTAAGGCACTGCTTCGACATACCTCAGATCCAAATGTTGGAGTTAAAAGGCAGCAGAGTGATTTGCTTGAGGAGGAGGAGGATTCTGATGGCTCTGGTTCAGACATGGACTCGGATTTTGCTGGGAGCATCGATTCAGCCTCTATCCTCGATGGCGTTGATGGTCCCATAAACGCCTCGCCTAGCCACGTGGTAGGCACCTTACCCCGAGACTTGCAAAGGTCTCCAGTGAAGAAATCGAAGCCGGCCCCTCCAGTCCTACAAGCACTTCCTCCTCCGAGGCCTATTAGCACGATCCAGCCGAAGAGTCTCCTCTCTGCTGCTATCAAAGCTAAGCGAACAAAGGCTGCAATGCCCTTTGAATCATTTGCATCACTCTCAGGGCAGGGAGATCCAAACCCGCTAAATCTTCGAATATGGGCGCCATTTGCGACTTCAACGACTAAGCCGTTTGAGGTTCTCATCCGGAGAAGTGTTCATGAAAACGAAGCAAATGATCGAGCAGTCACAGTCGCCGATCTCATCGGTTTAAGTCTGTGGCGATACACAGAAGAAAGGCTAGAACCCGCAATACCGCCAGAAAAGCTCAACGTTAATCGATGGACTCTACGTATGGTCGAAGACGAGGAGGTAGATTACGACTTCCCTGCACTGGAGCGTAACAAACCAGTAGCCGCATTTACTACTGCCAACAACCGCGCAGCCAGGTCAAGGTCAAATTCGAAGCCCTACGATGAATTTGCTTTAGTAGAAGCGACTGAGGAGCAATTTGAGCAAAATCAAAGTGTTACTCCTCAATTCAAGCAAGAGGCTGTTGCTTCTGCGGCTGACGATGATCTTACACCGAAGAATACGCCCCTGCAACCGTCTACACTGGCAGCTGCACAGCCTCGCCAGAACCCTCTCTTGACAACAATGTCAGCCCTGCGACTGAACTCGACTCTTGCTGATGCACCTGCAATTGGGACCACTACAGCACAGTCTAGCACAAGGAATGGCGTGAAGAAATTTCTACGGATTCACATCCATTCCGCGGACGCAGCCCCAGGACAAATGATCACCTTGGACGTTACTACGGACACATACTTGGCTGATGTTCTTGACATTGTCTGCAAAAAGAGGCAATTAGACAAAGCTAATCATGTTCTCAAATTGACTGGGTCCGGGACTGTAGTCCTCCTTGACCGTACTGTTGAGTCTATTGGAAATTGCACAGAACTTGATCTGTACCGCCGAAGGTTTGCCACGGATGGTCCTTTGACAATGTCTGGTTCTCCAAGCAGCAGCTCGCCAAAGATACCCTTGATGGCAGAACGACCTGATGCCAGAAAGATCCGAAAAGGGCCAATGTTAGGGACACATCCTCTTGCACAAGAGACGATCAAGCAAGATGAGCTTGGAAGTGCTAACTACCGGAAATATACCGTCTGGCGGAAGCAACCAATGAGATTTGTTGGATTGAACGAGAGAGTCCTTGCAATCGATGGCGAATATTTACATATCATGCCAGCCTCAACAGGAAAGACGATGTTCGAGGGGCAGGGCAAAACCACGACAGTGCACTTCAGCAAAGTTGTTGGGTGCAAGGTGACCAGAAGACATCCGACGAACTTTAAAGTAAGTTTATCACGTATGGTGATGTGACGGCTGCTTATTTAGCTAGATCGTGATATACAAGACGACGGAGACGAAGCGGTACGACTTCGAGGCAAAGAGTGCCGACGAGGCTGCAGAGATCGTGTTCGAGATCAAGAAAGGCATCTCTCCCTACCACAATGTGTAATATTAGAGAGATTGGCGGCTTGAAGTGCAATCTGAATTCTGATTGGGCGTATCTGGACGACTGCAGTCTGCCTGAACACGGTTTCTGCAGAATGAAATCGCGCATCGTATGACCGTATCGCGCGTGGTGAAGCTCGCATGCTCAGAAAAGCGAGGAGAACGGATTGTACTGTAGAGGACAATTCCGGGCCCCTTTCATGTTGGCCTGTAAGCCTCATAGGCCTCAACGAGGGAAGTGGTGGCAGAGTATGCCAGCGCAGTAAGATGCCTGGGCTCGGAACGGGCCATCAGCCGAATACGATGGTAATGACAACACACTATTTTGAGGGGGGAGGCGAGGAGGACGCGATGGCAATGATGAATGTTGTGCTCAGAAGCAGGGATCTTAGCGTGTGCAGCACTGCAGCATCAGCACGGAGCGGGCTAAACGCTGCCAAGTATGGGGTAGCGGCGATCTTTGTCGTAACGTGTGCTGCTCATTGGCCTTTGAGCGATTTAGTCCGAACAACGAAGCTGTCTTCGTTGATTGCTTCCTAAGGACTCGTACTTCGTGCTACTTTGTACGTACAATCATCCCTTGTCTCTACGCCTTGCAATGTGGCTAGCTGATGCTGTGGCTCCATCAAGCACAAGAAAGCCTTGCTGCTGCATTAGAGTACTCTTCCTAGCCCCAGAGCAGTCGACGAGCGCTGGTTGCCCCGAATTGAGAACGGTCCTTACTAGACTTGGCATTGTTAAACCTGTTCTGAGAGAGCCTGGTGGGTCCAGCGCTCACAATTCGCCAACTACTTTCTGCCCATGCATACGAAGTAAGTTGCTACCAGATGTGGAATCCGACCCGTAAGCCGAGTGGATGCTGCTCCGGAAAATCGTTTGTTTCGGAAATTCGGGAAGGAGCCTGGAGGTGTTTTGCGCTATTGCTATTCGGTAGTACAGTAATAACACAAATGCTGCGAGGACCCGTCGAAGCTACTTTGTATTACACAGTGTCTCATTCCTCTCACGGGTAGTCTAAGTACTCAGCAGCCCGATTTGTCGAACTCCTGGCTGGACTTGCCCAGATGTTATGGAGGATGTTGCTTAATTGAGATGCAGGTATCGAAATAAACATGGACCCCAGAGCTGTTGCTGGGGGCGCTGACGGGGCGGTGCGAATCCGAGTGCCTGGCTCTCCTGGATTGTGGAGCTTCGACACCATTCATTCGTCCGCTCAGCCTTCAAATCGGAAACATCAAACTGCATGCATGGCCACTCACAGACCACGCTGTGACGTATTTATGGCCGGCACCTGGAGTAAAGGCTAGAAGTCTCTAGACTGTTTACTTTCTTAGGCCGTGGTCAGTCAGCCCTTATAAAATCCGGTATTTCCTTGCTTAAGCTTTCTCCTCTCCTCGCACCAAAACTTCGAATCAAAAGTACATCTTTCAACTCGATCTCAAAGCAACCCTGTCAAAGCAACCCTGGCAAACAACATTCAACATGCAATTCAAGAGCTTTGTCGTCCTGGCACTCGCCACCGCTGTTGCTGTATGTCCCTGTGAGCTTCTTGGAGTGTATGATTCTTGACTAACGTTATGCAAGGGTCAAGGCAGCGTCGTGTCCTCCATCACTTCAGAAGCGAGTAGTGCAATTTCTTCCGCAACTAGTGCCCCGAGCTCAGTTGCCTCCTCTCTCATATCTGAAGCAAGCTCCGTTGCTTCTTCACTCAGTTCCGTTGCTTCATCAGTCTCGACTTCCCTTACTGCAACTGGCAGCTCGGCATCATCTGTTGCTTCTTCGTTGAGCGCCTCCATCTCCTCCCGCGAGTCTTCTCTCTCTTCCTCGCTCTCTTCTCGAGCTTCGTCCGCCGGCGCCTCAGTCTCGTTATCCGCTAGTTCTGCCGCGTCTGGTGCATCCTCCAGCGCTTCCAGCGCCGCGAGCAGTGCCGCCAGTAGTGCCGCCAGCGCCGCTTCTTCCTCCGCTGCTTCGTCCACCAACGCCGCTGCGTATCCCACTGGTGCAATTGGCTTGGGCGCTCTCTTTGGTGGCGCTGCTCTCGTTGTCAACATGTAAATATGGATCAATTGGTGCTGAAAATGAGGGGCGCTGGATGACTCGATTCAAAAATACTAAGTTGTAATTATGCTTGTCTAGGACGTCAAAAAAGGAGAAAATCAATTAGGAAGTGTATTATCCACATTTATTTTTTCTTTCTGCATCTTCGAGTTGGCGAATTTGTGACCATTTGTCGCACTGCGCAATAATACACTGATATCGATAATCAATCCGTTTATCATAACAGCTTGTTATCTTGGATGTATGAACATTCTCTATACAATAAACGGGGCAAAAACAATTACCCGTCACGCCAGTGCTGCGAAGCTTCTTCAATCCGGCACTATCCTTACTTTTTCCGCACTTCTAGCAGGCCCAAAGATCCCAAGCTATTTCATACCATCGCTATACAGAACCTCAAGAACTATTACTCCAAGCAATTTCTTCATCACTTTGTATCAATGTCGCTTGACGTTCATACCTCGTTCGATTCGCACACACAACGTGTAATACTCTATTCAAGCGTGCTATTGATCCCTCTTCCATTGCCTAGGTAGTATGTCACGTTTGCATCTGTGCCTGTAACACCACAAACCAATTATTCCGCATACACACGCATGTTCTGACTCAAGCACAATGATACCCTTCTCATACGCAGTAAACACTCTGAAAAATATATGTTTAAGCAGAACAAGATACATAATTACGTTTTGACTCGGCATCACTGCCAAGATTTTGACGACGAAACATACGATTGGGAATTTAACTTGGCTTGGACTCGTCTCGAGTTGATTGAGTATTGATTTGAGACTCGAATGTAGACTTGAGGTTAGATTGAGCTGTAATGCGATGTTGTGGCGGTAGCGCATGTTCGCTACCACCCTTTCTGGACAATTTAAGCTTAAGCTTAAGTGCCTTGCTGCGCTTAACGCGAAACGGAGCCCGCTACTAGTACTGGGAGGTTTGCTTGATGAGCAATTTGGGAGAAAAGCTTGACTTGCTGCCACATAAGAATACTTGCTACACTTGTAAGCATTGTCAGATTTGCACTTAATAGTCAGAAGAAATGAGACCCTAGAAGCAGTCCCAAAACCCGTAGACAGAAAAAAAGTGATGGCCGTCTCGATAACTCAATTCATGTCTGACTTGTAGGCTTTGGCTCCACCCAGACCAAAACCTTCCAAGGACGTTCTGAATCACTGTCAGGGCTCGAGGCCCAATTAATCTCCCAAAATATACCGTGCAAGCTGTAGCGACGCCCATCCATCCCACATAGCCCATCCCATGACAACACCGCCATCATTCGCACCGCCCAGCATTTTTCACCGCCAGCCCTGACTTTCGATAAATATGAGAAGGCGACCGATCGTGAGTATATGTGCAGGGTGTGTGATCTGCAAGAGTAAAAAGAGAGTGTGATATTGACAAGGCGCCCTATCGAAGGAGTGCAAGAGGCTCAAGCGGTCGAGCAATCATTAGAAGTCATGGAAGAGCTTCGCATATCTGTATAGCTTTGTTAGAACGCCGATTAACATAGAAGCTAACAAAAACTTACTCATCATGACCATGTTGCCCATATGATTCCGTCTCCTCTGGATACTTATCAAATTGACTTGCATCACCAACACCAGCCTTAACTGGTGGCACATAAGGAGCATCAATGTCTTTCTTAGCCAACCTTTCCCAGGTGACCTCAGCGAACCATTGATGATTTTTCACTCCTTCAGCGCCTCCATGAGTATTGCCCAATCGCTTGGTCAGATCTGCTGTGATGAGGCGCTGGAGCAAATCCTGGGCATCAGGGTGAATGTACGGCGGATACTTGACTCGCCCTTTCAGAATGTTTTCATAAATCTTCATGGGTGATCCACCATCCCAGAATGGGGTGAATCCGCAGAGCATTTCGAAAATCAGGATGCCTAGGGACCACCTATTCAATACATCAGTTTCAAGTTCACCTAATATAGAAATAAGGCATACCAGTCCACAGACTTGTTGTAACCTTTACTCGAGACAACTTCTGGAGCCAGGTAATCGGGCGTTCCACATAAAGTCCAGGTGATGTCTGGGACCTTCTTCGCGAACCCAAAGTCCGTGATTTTGAGATGACCATGTCGATCAAGTAACAAGTTTTCCGGCTTCAAATCCCTGTAGATAATGTCCTTGTCATGGAGGTATTCTAGCGCCAGAGTAACCTCGGCGGCATAGAATTTTGCTACGGGATTCGGAAACCTCTATACTTGCATCAATATTGTTTACACAGGTAGGGATGTAGGACAATCTTACTTGCGACTTTCGCAACAAGGAAAAGAGCTCTCCTCCCTCCACAAAATCCATCACCATGTATAAATTCTTGGAGTCCTGGAATGTGCCCCAGAGCGTGATAAGGAACGGGTGCTTGACTTCTTGCAACATCCGTCTCTCATCATTTGTGTGCTCGACCTGCTTCATCTTGACCACCTGCGCCTTCTTTAGAACTTTGACCGCATAGAACCGAGAGTTGTGCTTCGATTGCACAAGGTGTACTCTTCCGAAGCTGCCAGTTCCCAAGGTGCGCAGTATCTCGAAGTCCCCCAATGAGTATTTGCCCTTGGTTTGTCTGATTTGAGTGATTTGAGGCATTGCCTGGGCAGGCTTCAATGGTTGTGGTTCAGGTTGTCGAGCTTGACCATTTGAGGGGTCGGATGGGGCCTGTTCTGGCTTCGACTGCGTCGCTCCGTCGTTTTGAGGTGGATTGATTAAATTGTTGATAGTAGGTAGGTTCTGGTGATCAGCATTAGCTGCGGGCTTCATATCCTGATACTGGGCAGGAGCATAAGCCTGCTGCTGGTAACTGACCCCTTGCGTCATTGGTTGTTGTTCACCCACAGCCGTAGGGAGTTCTTGATCAGCTGGAGCGGAGGTTTGGGAGGTGCTCTGAGTTTGGGGCGCAGTAGATTGTGTAGAGACTGAGGCTATTGAATTATCGAAGCCTTTAGAAGATGTTGGCGTTATCGGGCTGGTAGCTTGGCTAGCAGTTGAAGTAGGAGAGGCAAGGTCTTTCTGACCCGGCGACTCCCTCGTCCGTTTCTTCTTGAGAAAGCCTAATGTCGGCATATGAAGCAATGGCAGGTTGCTGTGTCGAGGCGGGGTCGACTAGCCAGCAAGCCCGGTATCAAGGCTGGATGTGATAAAGGCGAACGCACGCAGGTCGGCGGATGGAGAGGACTTTGGACGTGGGAGGCTTGTGCAAAAGGCCTGGCGAGAGAGAAGCTGTTGATGTTCTGGAATGTCTCGATTTGCTGGCCGGGGCAAATCTGACAATCAATAGCGACCGAGAAGGAATGCGGCTCCCTGCAGTCGTGAACAGCAGCAGCGTCTGGTGTCGCAATTGGCTGCACGGCGAACTGCACCAGCCACCAAGCTGGCAGAGTGAAAGGCAGCGGGGCACAGCACGAAGCAATCTGGAGAGCCGCCGATGGATTGCCAATTGATGCGATGGGGATATCTTCAATTGAAGGTCGACCGGCAGCAGGAGGAAGAGTGGTCGGGGACTGAGGAGGTTGAGGTTGAGGTTGCGGTTGCGGTTGCGGTTGGCGGATAGAGGAGGAAGGAGGGAGGATGCGGGCGGAGGACGAGTGTCACTGGTTCGGCGGATGGGTTGGATGGTGGGGTTGGCTTCTGCGCGCTCATGGCCCTGTTGGCCATGCGAGGATGCGAGGATGGCCAAGGATACAGTAGTGGATGGGGGATGGCGGATGGGCAACGTGGATGGTGGTTGGATTCATGGCCGTGGCCCAGGAGGGGCGTTTTAGCGATGTCTTCGTCTTTGAGCCGTCATGGCCGGGTGGCCTTTGTGGGCGCGGCGCTGCAGCGTGAGGAGCGGACAACGTATGAGCGCAGCATGTCCTTCGAAACCGAAAAAAGCAAAGAAGTATTGGATAAGGTTAACACGAACAATGGCCGCGGGAGACTCTGACACAGATGCGTGCTATAGGCTCCCCGGCGGCCTGGTGGCAAGGGACGAGGAGGAGAAGAGGAGGACGATCAGCCCGCCCCGCCATTGGCCACCAGCATCCTGGCCCGGGGTTCCTCACAGGACCGCTTACTGTTCAGGTGCAGGTATATCTTAGATGCATGCTGATAACGATCTGGAGGTGGAGAGCCCGGAGGCACAGTACACACAAGGGCAAGATCTGATTGATGATCTGATGATCGCAGATTGAGGATTCCGATACGTGGTGGTTCATCCCCAATGATACTCCAGCATGGTAATATATATACAAAAGTAGGAATTATTGAAGGGTATGCTATTCAGCGCCTTCTTTTTCATTAGACTAAAGCACTCAAAGGGATGATATATACAAGTAGGAATTGTTGAAGGGTATGCTCTTCGGTGCTTATTCACTGGGCTGAAGCACTCAAAGGGATGATATACACACAAGTAGGAATTATTGAAGAGTATGCTATTCAGTGCTTATTCACTGACTGAAGCACTTAGATGGCGAAGTACTTCTTGTCCTTCCCAAGGTATAATCATCCATCCGTTTCCTCGATCTATCTTCGATCCTTCAACGGCGAGCAAGCTACGTGTCATGTGCTGAAGACTGATGGTGCTCGTAGAAGGGCTAGCGAGGGCGCATCGTCATTCGCTGAGTCTACACCAACTCCTGCCAGGTAGCCGTCTACTGGACAACAACTGGACCTGTATGCCTTGTGTTATATATAGCTGAGTTACTTGTCTATGAAGTGCAAGCCTGCATATGTAGACATTGAAGTCTATCGTGTGTCAAGAAACGTTAACACGGTTCGAGGATTGGAATCGAGCCTTGACCACCCGGACTGTGGATGACGTCCGTAGAGCTGTTGATTGCGACAATCTCATCTGATCTTTTCCACAGCTAGTTTGCGGCCGCTACATCTAGACCGGGCGATAATGCTACCAGCACAACGGTCAAATGTACTCGTCAAATGTTCACTCCCAGAAATGTCGTGGAGTGTATTAGATAATAGTTCATCGTGAAGTCGGTTTTCACACAAGCGTCATCGCTATGCCGTGCTTTAGAACATGCCCAGACTGGTTCATTTCTTGCCATCTCTCATATCTGACCAGAGAGTGTCAATGACTTGGAAAACAGCTGTAACTGCTTGCATGACCTCTTCACTGACACTTTGACCTCCTAGTTTCTGTTGGATCTTATCTGGATGCCATCGTACTCGTTCCAACTTCAAGACCTTGCTGAGTTGTGCTTCAGTAGGCTGTCCAGCAGTTGGTGCATAGAGGAAGAAACGTTCGACCTCCTTCGCCCCTATGTCCTTGCGCTTCCCGCTCTCTACTGGCCATGGTATTGAAGCAATCGCAATGTTCTCCAAAACTCCCTTGCCAAGATTGTCCCATCTCTGGATATAAGCATCCCATTTTTCCGACCAGGCTTTCTTGGTCTTCCTCTCCTCACCTCTGCGTAGACTTTCCTCGACTTTCCTCCTGAATCTCTCGGCTTCCCGTTCTTCTTTGACACCCTCTCGTGCCAATCTCTCTCTTTCTTTCTTGGCGGCATCACGTCGAGCCTTCTCCTCGATCAAGTGCTGATGTGTTTTCTCATACATTTTCGCTCGCACGAAGGCCGTATATTCCTCATCGGTCATGCGCTCTAGTTCTCCATCAGGGCCTTTCTTCACATCCGGGTATGTATGCATTGGTTGACCATACACGCCCTCCCAAAACTGTGCCCCTTCATCGTCGGCCATCGCATCGAATAGACTTTCTCTAAACGCAACATCTGGATCTAGATATTGATTCGAAGATGCATTGGGAAGATGTGTGTCGTCATATAAAGAGGGATCATCTCGTTCTAGTTGAGGAGAACGTTTGCGCCGCTTTGATCGATGGTGATGACGGTCTCTGTCTCCATCGTGATGGCTTCGTTCTGCTGGACTTCTAGATCTCTCACGACGGCTCGACTTCCTCTTTGACTTGAACTTGAATCTCGACTTGACAGGCTCTGATTGTTGCGGCTCGTTCTCACCTTTGGTGCTAGCTTTCAGACCTGCGCTCGGGTTTCTATCATCGGTTGACTCCATCCTGCGCGACGTGGTCGCAGTTGAATAGTTTGTGCATCTACTCGAGTCATAAAATACGAAAAAGCGTTAATGGAGTGATAGAGGTGTTCATAGGATATCTTCGAAGAGTGAGCTTCTCGCGGCTGCGATAACTCCACAACTCTTCGATAAGAACTTCTTATCGCGGCTAGTGGCGGCTAACCTTAATCCCTCCGGCGATCGTCCTTTTTGACGTCTATTTGAACGCGGAAACATGCAAGGCCTGCAATCTTAGTAGATTTCAGCAATTAACATAACATGTCGGGAGCAGGCTTGTCTTACGGCCTTAATCTCACGAAGAAGACCCCTGGTAACAGACCGCAACCTGGCAAGCGGAAACCAATTTTCGATGCCGAGGATGATTCCGATGAAGAGAACAAGGCAACAGAAGTTGGGATAGAAGAAATCGGCGAGCTTGGAGGCATTTCCGAACCTACGACAACCTCAAAGGCAGCCAAAAATGCATTCCGGTCACAGTCTAAGGTGGACAAACCACCCCCCAAAGCGAATACTAAGAAAGAAGCCCCCGTCAGCATGTACGGCGACCTCTCTTCGTCCTTCACTTCAAAGAAGCATGCTCGGACAGCAGAAGAATTAGATGCCAATATCTATGATTACGATGCAGTCTATGATTCCTTGAAACCCCAAAAGAAGATCACCGAGGAGGACAAGGAGAAAAAACCCAAATACATGAGCAATCTTCTGGCTGCTGCGGCTGTCCGAAAGCGCGATGCAACTATTGCCGAAGAGAAGAAGCTGGCAAGGGAGAGAGAAGCAGAAGGGGAGGAATATGCCGACAAGGAGAAATTTGTTACATCGGCGTACAAGAAGCAACAAGAGGAAAACCGTCGTTTGGAGGAAGAGGAAAGGCTTAGGGAGGAGCAAGAGAAGAAGAAAAACAAAGGCACTGGCATGACGAACTTCTACAAGAACATGCTCGAAAAGGGAGAACAAAAGCATGCAGAAGTTGTTAAGGCTGCCGAAGAGCGCTTGCGGCAAGGTCCAGTCGAGGAAGAGGAAGAAGAAGAGAAAAAGACCGAAGCTGATCTGGCACGTGAGATCAACCAGAAAACCGGTGCAGCCATTGCTGTCAACGACGAAGGCCAAGTGGTAGACAAGAGGCAGCTGCTTAAGGGAGGACTGAACATTGTCCCAAAGCCCAAGACTTCGGTACCTGCAAACGCGTCGCGTGGAGGGTCGTCGATATCTGATCGTAGCAGAGGATCAGGATTTGTAGGTGCTGGTGGTGGTAAGCAGGCAATGCGGGAACGTCAATCGAGAATGATGGAGGCACAGCTGGAACAGGCAACTAAGCGGGCATTGGAGCAGGAAGAAGAGGACCGCCAAAAGATTGAGCGGGCTTCGAAGAGTAGAAAGACGGAAGGTGATATCATGAGTGCTAAAGAGAGGTATCTCGCTAGAAAGAGAGAGGCCGAGGAAGCCAAAAAGCGAGGCGAGTAGAAGTCAATGCTAATCAAAAGTCAACATAAACATAAACACCCTCCTCCTCGAGGAGTTTTCATCAACCTCTCATCTCTGTCCCAATTTGAGACAATTTTCTACCATCACGACAGCGGTGGGATCATCATGGAAGGCGCTAAGGAGTACCTTCCCCCTCAACGCGAGAATCCTTCAAAATCTACCAGATCACGGCGCACAATGACCGAACTCTCAACAACGACAACCACAACGGCAACGGCAGCGGCGCGTAGGAGCGCTCGAGGCAGGCTCTCCGAGAGCATGAAGAAGGCGCGAGACGAACGCGTCAAAGTCCCAGTGCCGATGGAACAATGTCTTTTCGATCTTCGCATCGTGGAATCTAGTCAAGTCCACAAAGACCTCATCCTTGCTATTAGGCAATTCACTGGATACACTAAGCAGTTCCCAAATGAGAAGGGCCAGATTGTATCAAGGCACTTGGGAGATTTCACCAGCGCTTTTCTAGCTATGGTAGACACGTTCCTGGTAGAACGGAGAGGGGGTCGAGTCTTCTTCCCTGTGTCCGTTCCCCACGACGCAGGCTGTAAGTTACCCGACATTGATCGCGCTCGAAAAGTCCTACAGAATGTGGGACAATCTTAACTTTTGATTGATTCTGACTCGGCCACAGGGGAAGGTAGCTTCATTAACGTTGAAGACACGGGTCTCACACGACTGGTCTGGGACAATCTTGATGACGAGGAAGAAATCCGCGTCGGGATGCTACTTTTGTTCGAGACTATCAAGAACAATGGACTGACCCTCAGATCGGGCGGAAACGAAACGCTGAATCTCGACGACGCAAATGTACGGCCCCCCCCCCAGAATGGTCACAACATGTCCATTTACTCTTTGGACGTCCGACATACTAACAACATAGCAGCTCATTCAAACCTTCGACACCAAGGATTGTTTTGTTTGTGGAAGCAACGCTGTGAATGACCAGGATATTCTGGTAGAATGTGAGTAGCAGATTGATCGTCCTCTTCAGGGACAATCTTCTATTTATCGATTTGACATACTGATTCTGAGTCTAGGCAACGAATGTCATTGCCTATTTCATCAACAGTGCTATGCCATTGATCCTATTACCCACGGACATGTAAATCCTTGCTCTTTCCCGGTTTGGAAACTCTCACTAATATCACTAGTGGTTTTGCCGCCACTGCAGTAAATTACTAGAGGAAAGAGCGACCGTCAAGGATGAAGAAGAGCAAGAACGTTGGTCTCAGCAATGTCCCAGAAAACTTGAAACAATGAAAAAGAAGCTGACCAGGCAGGGCAAGAACCTTCGTCGAAGCGACGCAAATCTGGCTATACCCAATATAGTCGGGGTCGAACTGCCAAAGACAGACTTCACACACCCAACAATGTCACATCTATGGCTGGACGATCGCAAACTGCAACGCCGGCCAGTGGGGTGAACGCTTCCCCAATCCGCCCTCCACGACTGATGTCAATTTTCCCGCGTGATGTTGTCCTCGCTCGGCTCAAAGCAAAAAATATCTTCCGTTCCGTCGATGTTACGAATGTCTATTCTGTCGATGAATTTTTTGCCGCTTGTGGTGCAGCATGGCAAATTCGGGTTGAAAAGTTGTACGTCTATCTGCCGGACAATATCGACGGGATCCTAGAAGTCAATCCTGGCAGCCATTCCAGCTTCAAGGATGCTTTGAAAATGTTCCACCGTGGTCCGGACAATGAAAAGGAGACTGTTATGATTCGAGTTCTGCTGTTAGCTCAGGATGAGCATGTTTAGCTTATAAATGTCCCTCCGAACTGGGGTGTTGATTTAGTTCTCTGGGATGTATGATTGGACTGGCGTTCTTGCTGTTTTGCAAGTATTATGATACCCGTGTGTACGTATGTACGAACGTATGTAGACGTTCTAACAGAGAAAAACTTACATCTCATCACTGTCTATGTATGAACCTGTGCCTTCTTGAAGATGCAAGCAATGAGTAAAGATGTGGCCATTCATGCTGATACCGTCTATCATCCCATGCCAGTATTTTGGCCATTTTGTTGTAGCACATGTTGATACAAGCATATTCGTACACTGCCATTATCCTGCTAATCCAATCCCGAAGCCCATGTCTAGAAGATCCCTCCACCAGCCGCACCCTTGCTGTTTTCTTGTTGTATCCTCGTAATGTATTGCCGACTGACAGTGTTCCATGCTTGCATATACTTCTCCATGCATTGAGTGAAGCATGTCGTTTCGCCGCTCGATAATGAAGAGCCTGGTTTGGGAACGCATTTCTCAAAGCAATGTTCATTGACTTTCTGCGGCGTTGTTAGTACATATGGAAAGGTGAAAACACGAACGTCGCCCACCTCAATTAATTGCCTCGCATTGGTCATAGCAGCTTCTTGTCGTACTTGGTTCATGACCGCTGTCTTGGGATCCGAAGCTCCTCCAAACCCGAGGCCATTGCTGATGTTGTCCATCTTCGCAGAATTCGAGAAGTAGGCCTTGGAAAATACAGCAAGGACAAGTTCGTGCTGAAGATGCGAATAGCTCTGATCGTGTGAGGAGTTGCCGTCCGCGTTGACTTGCTACCCCGACTTAACTTTTTTTTAGACGTCGATGATGCTCAGTGCCGCCTAAGGCAGGTACGATAGCGCCCTCAGGCTGCTGCCCTTGCCGCTACGGTGCTTGGTGCTGGTGCAGGGATCGGCCTATCCTCGAATCGTGCCAATCCCCGGATTAATGTTGGCTGCAAAGCAGAAAGGCCAGGTTGTAGCTAAGGAACATTCAGCGGAGCAAGTATTTTGCGAAACCACCTCGTCTCAGCCTTCTCTCCTGTTTTTCTTTCTTCTATTCTTCACTGCATTCCTTCAATTCGCAATTTGGAGCTGTTGAGCTCTGCCTTGGTATTTTGACAGGCTCGAGAAGGCATTGGTAGAGTGACAATGTGGTTTTCCACATCGCTGTCGGCCTTTGGGCTGGCAGCATGTGCTCTTGCTGCGGTGCAGGACCAGACCACCACCGACGAGAATGGAATCAGGAGCATACCAGTGCGCCTTCTTCTCGCTCCTGAGACAATGTTCATGCTAACAGATTGTAGTTGCGAACACATTCCCTGCACCAGGTTCGTTTTTACAGCAGCAGCGCCCCCTTGCGTTACTTAAGCTCACATACAGGACATAGCCATATCTAGACTCGGACATGCAAAGTCGTTGGTTTGACTTTGGAGGAAATACGATAGTGCGCGCAGACCAGTACGAGTCACAATTTAAATGCCTATAGCCCATTAGCTGATTGCTGGCAGGTACATACGACTCACCTCAGACCGACCCTCACAAGAAGGATGGATCTTCTCACGCGTACCCTTGACAGCAACAAATTGGGAGGTCAGTTTCAACTCTCTATATCATAGCAAGTCTGGCCACTAAGTCCAGCTTCTGTAGATCCAAGTCGAATTCAAAATCCACGGCAATGGCAACCTCCACGGGGATGGTTTTGCCATGTGGCTAACGAAGCAGCGCGCGACTCCCGGGCCTGTATTTGGCAGCACCGACCGCTTCGAGGGTCTAGGAATCTTCTTTGACACCTACAAAAATAATCGTCCAGGGACTGTCTTCCCTTACGTGATGGCCATGGTGGGTGACGGCACTAAAACATACGACAAGGCCAATGATGGCAAAGACAACGAATTCATGGGTTGTTCAGCACGAGGGATTCGCGGCGCAAGCATACCGACGAAAGCCAAGCTTACCTATTTCCAGGACAAAAGTCTTAAGTTGGAATTACAGTACAAATCCGAAGATAAATGGGAGCTATGCTTCGAGACAAATGAGCCGCCTACGATTCCTAGCGTGGCATATCTAGGGTTCTCAGCTGAGACAGGAGAATTGAGCGACAACCATGATATTATCAGTGTGGCAACGAAAAACCTGTACGACACTAAGGGTAGACAAGATACGTCGACGAAAGCGGGACCTGGAGGTAAGATTGCCTCGACTGGAGCCGGAAAGGGACCTAAGAAGGAGGGTGGTAGCTGGACATGGTTCTTTGTGAAGACCATTCTCTTTTTCGTAGTACTTGGTGGTGGCTACGTAGGATATACGGCTTGGAGGTCGCAGAAACGGAGTCACAGGTTTTGAACGAAGTTTGAGGAGGAGCGGAGGAAGAGTGGGCGACAACAGCCGAACACGACCGCTGAAACGGGCTAGAGACGAGAGGAAGGAACGAATGCATACCTGGACTGGGAGCGTAAATCCCACAGCATATACTCAGGACTCTGGAAATATGGAAAGGCGACAATAAAAAGAACTTCCCCTCCAATTAGTGGATCATCTGGTGGATGTTCCGCCACGAATGTTTCATATAGCGAAGCGGACGAATAAACCGCTTGGATGCATAATTACCTACATTAGAATGGATTTGAGCATGCAAATTATTGGTATGAATGACTTCTTCTCCTTCTGTTCTATGTCCTATTGAGTTCTTTACACTCCTTTTTTGCGGCCTGAATCTTGATTCAAGTGATGGAGACTCTGCTTTGATCTTGAGTAGCTTGATTTATGCGCAAATCAGTTTGATTTTACGATTGTACAAGACCCGTCTAGTTTTCCCCCGATGTTATTTTCCACCCCGTACATTCTCACCTTTAAATTCTCTGTCGTTGTGTCGGTCTCTCGCCCTCAGATCCCGCCTCCTCTCTTACCCTTTTCAATAACATCCTCCTGTTGTCAGAGTCATCCTCCCCAATTACCATTGGTTTAGTCCTATATGGCATAAAAAGCATTCCACCCGCGCGTCCCGCCACCCTCAACCTCTCACCCTCTCTAATTAACTTGATATCAAACAACCCTAGTCCTTGAGCCGAGATCCCGTGCTTGTTATTCATTTCTTGTACATGAATCCGCGACATGTCCTCGATCTCCTTCTCCAGTACAATATAAGAATGTGGATCATACATCGGCAAATAAACCCAGTCGTTGATCACAGAATCTAAAATGTCGGTATTCAGCATCGACCAACAAAGGGGGGGTGGGGGTGGAAGCGGAGCGGAGTCGATTTTGCAAGAAACCGGGGAGATTTAAACTTACAGCGGAATGCGATGCCAATGAGGCCTTGAGTAACCAAAGTCCGGCTTGTGATCCTTGTACTGCGGGGAGGTGAACGGGTGGCTGCCGAATTCCCGAGAGAAGTATTCGGGCCATAGGTCCGCGCATTTTTTGTAGATATCTACTGACTCTTTACGGACCTCTGAGAAAGGCAGGTAGCGGGCGCGGTGGCCGGGGAATTTGGTGCGGAGGAGGACTTGGGACTTTGAGAAGACCCATGGGTTTCGAGTTCTCTTCTCATTGGCGACGTACTCTGGGGAGGTGGTATCGTCGTCGTTGTTGGTGTTATTGTCGGCCATTGTGATGTTGGTTTAATGTATGGAGTATTGGGGAGACCTGAATGTGCGTATTGAGATGTGAAGTAGGGCAGAAGTACTGTTCTGGATACGAAGAATTGCTTGTTGGAAGGTGTGTTTTGGAGAAGTGTGCTGTGATGGAGATTGGCGGTATTTGTAGTTAGGAAGAAATCGAATTACAATTTAAATCGGAATTTCTATTTCGAATTAAAATTTTATAGTGATGTGTGTAACTGCTAAATAGTTTACAGACAATAGGAAGCGGTCCGTTCCGCTGCTATTGTTGTTTCAGTTCACTAGCAGATGGAGCACAATTGCACGAAGCGAATATGGCATTTAGAAGAAAATAATAGCGAGAGAACACATCTCAATGTTTGTCTTGGATTCTTGAGCACATTCGAAATTCATGAATGTAAATGTGAGTTTCGGTCGCAAACAAATGGAATTCAGCTCCAGGACAAAATTTATTCGATGCTAAGGGACCGTGACTATTTTGAATTGAATGTCTGTCTAGATGCTATTAAGCGTATCAATAGTTAAGTATCCCTATAGGGACATACTATCACGAATTCTTACTAGGCGAGCAATAATGCAATCCTTGAACCAAGATTACACAAACCAGGAAATGGGCTATATTCATACTCTCAAGCCCCGCTAAGCCCATCTGCTATACCGCTAAGAGACACGCCTGAACTGCCTCTCCAAACCCAGTCTAAACGCCTTCCAATGTACTCATGTCTCATGATTCATAATACAAGCCCATAGACAATTTAATCCCAACCTTACGAAGCCTTTGAGACTATTCTATGATGTGAGCGCATTGCTCATGCCCATAATTCCCATACCAATAAAGCCAAATGCAATACACAAGTTGCGATTATGATTCATACTTAAGCCCTCAACGAAGAGTTGTAAAGCGACGCTAGTCATGATGCCGGCGGTAATTGCGAACATGGTTCCGTACACGGCGTGACCAGGTGCGTGCCCTTCGCGGCCAGCGATCTTGAACCATGCTGCAGCGATGGCAGCTCCTAATGGTTGCGATACCCCACCTAACAACGAAGCCCAGAACATGGCGCGTAAGCGAGAATTCAGGGCCAGGAAAAGGGGGAGCGCCAAAGCGAAACCTTCGGTAATATTGTGGACGAAGAGGGCCATGAAGACAGAGAATCCTAAAGATGGGTTCGCGTGATTTGTAGCGTAGGTGATGAATCCTTCTGGCAATTTGTGAAGCGCAATAGCAATGGATGTTTGGAGACCAATGCTAAGGAATTCATTCTCGGGCACGTGATGGTGATGCTGAGCCTCCAGATCTTCATTATCTGATTCGTATTCCTCCTCGTCCGGCTCGTCAGAGTGTTCATGCGATTTTGGAAGTCCGGTGCGAGTGGGGACTGCCTGCAAACAACCAGTCGACCACATATCTATCTCTGGAGGAGACAAAGAGGTAGAAGATGATATACGAGATGGAATAGTAGGTCGCCTCGAGTTGACCGCACTGTACTTGAAACATCCTTGCCCACAAGGATCCGTGTAGCCAAAGCACGGTCCATACGAATCGCAATTTGGTTTTGTGTCTTTGACGAAAGATAAAACTCTGTTTTGAACTTCTACCATAGACGGTCTTCGTTTCGTAGAGTCCCGCGTCGGTTCATTGACAGATTTCTTGTCCTTCTTGTCCTTCGGGCCTTTTTGTCGACTGTGTCCTGCACCATCCGCTCCAAAATATTGTTGATATGTTGGTAAGTGCGGTGAAAGCTTCGAGTTTGACCCATTTTCTGCAGGTATTAAAGGCGTTGTTTCATGTGCCATCCCATTCATACCGCCATGGTCTGCATGTGAATGCGCCTTACGATTTTCATGCTCATCATCATGGTCATGATGATGCTCGTGTTCGTGTTCTTGGTCGTGGTTATGAACACCATCTTCGTGGGTATGGGTGCAGTCGACTGCATGCGAGGGCATGTAATGATGCAGAAACCTCGAGACAATCTGGATTCCAACAAAACCACCCAAGAATCCAGCCAAAAGTATCCAAGCCGCGGCCGAAGGAGAGAAACCACTCATTATAAGGTATTTCTTCGAGGACGGTAACATGCTATATAAGGCGGAGAAAAGCTATCCTGCCATTAGCTTGGGATGCAATGCAGAGACCGTGGCGACCGCTTACCATGACCCCAAAACTCAAGCTCATGGACGCAGCCAGAAACCCGCTGCTGTCCTGTATTCGGAAATTCCTCTTGCTTGGTATTAAGCGTACTAATACATCGATGCATATTATGCTGCTTCCCAGGACGCATGCTGCATACATCAGTCTCCACGTCGTAGCTACGGGGTCTGGCAACTCACCGATACCACTCACGACACACATAATCCAGCCTCGAGTGTCATTGTCGAGTTGTTTCTCCATATGTGCGGATTTAGAAAGGTTTCCTGGGTCTGCGGCGTAAAGCGCCGGGTTTCCTCGAGGATCTGGAGCTGAGAGTGGTTCGGATGTCAGTCTCGTGCTATCGCAAAGAGCTGCAAGCTCGCACACAGGGCCTCGCAATGTTGCGGCTATCGATACTGGTACAAAGTGTTGAACAAAAGGCTCGGTGGTTATGTAGGTGAGAAGAGGGAGGTCGGGGCGAGAAGGGGTGTTCCTTTGTCATATTCAATGGGCGTGTGAATGTTCGGGCTTGGGTAGGTCATTCGCATTAGGAAATAGACATCAGGGTTCTCAAGTGTCAAGTCCAGATTTAGTCCAGATTTAGTCCAGGTTCCGCCCACTCAGACTTGAGCTCACCCGCCGCTGCAGGGTTCACGTTGGAAATGCCTTTATGACGTGGGTGATTGGTTTGGCCGGTCCGGTCTCGCTGAGTCAGCTTCCTCGCGCTGGAACCGCGTCTCATGCCCACGTCCCATGCGCGCCTCGCTCATCCAATAATATCAACATCGACATCCACATTCATCGGTTTCCGTTGGCCAGAGTGATTCTAAATGAACTGCTTTTCCTTCTTGTCCACGTTAAGAAGGAGAAGCATACCCGCTCGATTCACGTCAATCGAGCAGGAAACAGCGACCCAACAAGACTTCACGAGACAAGGCATTCTCGAAGGAGTCAGAAGCAACCTTGGAAGAGCCGCATACCCATCAAGGTGCTCGTCACAAGGACAACCTTCTCAGCATGTCAGACGCCTCGTATACTCACACATTGTCAACGAGGTGTCGTGGGGTCTTGAAGACACAGCAAGACCGTCTGGAGTGGTTCATACCTTCAAGGTAGCGTTGACGGAGGAATAAGACCACCTTCCTGTCACAGATTCTATTGGGGTTTAGTCGCTTTCAGCAAATGCTAATTAGACAAACACCAGCTATCGAACTCCAAAGCTACCTCTACTCCAGGTCCAAAGATACTCCTCAATCCAAGTCCAGATTTACTTTTCAGATCCACCCACCTGTCTGAATCACCTCTCGAGTCCACTTCTCGAGCTTCAAACACTCGTCCTCGTTAGCTGCTGGATTTGCCTTAGCGACTTTGGCCTTCTCGTCAAAGTACAAGCCACTCAGGTCCGCAGTGAACTCTGGACTGGCACCAACAAAGAGGCTGGTGACACACCCTTCATCCCATGGCCTCATAATGCGAAGAAAATTTAACACGGGATGGATCCACTTCAACGTCCCGCTTGCATTGTCGCGATTCTTCTCGTTCAATTGTGTATCGATGAAACCCGGGTGTAGCGATGCGCACCAAATCTCCCCCTTTCCTTGCTTGGAATTTTCGCTTCCTGGACCGTACTCCGCATGCAGAGTCTGGGCATGAAGGACGTTTCCTAGTTTGCTCAGCCCATAACGACCATAGTTTCCAAACTTCTCAATCTCGGAATCGTCGTATAGCATCTTAGTCACCCCGAACGGCTTTTCTCGATGACCGTGGCTGGATACGCAGACAATTCGGGCAGCACCAGACCCTTCTTTTCGCGCAGTTGATTGCAATACTGGAAGAAGATGATACGCAAGAAGCCAATGGGCAAGATAATTGACTTGCATCTGAATCTCGAAGCCGTCTGTAGTGACCTCGTAAGGCACTGCCATGATACCTGCATTGAGGATCAGACCGTTCAACGTAGGTTCCTGGGACTTGAACAATTTGGCCGCGCCGACGATGCTTCCCAAAGAGGTGTTGTCCATGATAAGAATCCGCAGATCGGCCTTGGGGTGTAGTTGTTTGATCTGAGCAATTGCCTGAGTAGCTTTTGTCGAGGAGCGGGCACCCATGTAGACTCGAGCACCTTTTGCTGCGAGGTTGAGACAGGTGGTATAGCCAATCCCAGTGTTTCCTCCTGTCACTATAAACACCTTGTCTTGGAGGGTGGGAAGAGAGGTTATCGAGAACATTGTGGGAGGTGCTGATTGAGGATCTAGTCTTTTGAATTGAAGATGGAGGCCAATGTAAATCTCGAGCGAAGCCTACCTATGGACAGGTCTTGTGATTCAGATTCGACCACGAGTGTGTTGTATGATCGATGATAGTTGAACGGCACATCATTTCGCAACGCCGACATGTTCTTACTTGTACTTTACCTACCATCATAGAAGAATGCCATCCAGATAGATTGCGCCGACGACATGGTCGTCATGACTCGTGGGCAGCTTCACTCGGGACGACTTCTATCCGAACGGAGTGCCGCAAGCCGACCATGGCTCACGTTGAATACTGTTTTTGGGATCCGAATCTGCTCTCGAGCGACTCTTCATCGTTGAGTCTATTGACGGATCATGCTGATTGGCAGCTTCCGAGGCTTGGCTGACAAAAGCTGCTATGTACGCCGCGATCAATGGGGCCGCAGTTAGACTCGGTCTGACGAGTCTGGCTTAATCTGGCTTATCATTTTCGCTTGATGAGGTTAGTGCGGAAGCCTCATTTTCCTCGCTTCCCCCTCTTTCTCCGGATAGGCTGGCATCTCGCAATGTCATTTTTGGTCTTCTTCTCCTCAATCGTCCTCACGATATCGCTATTTCTCTTCTTCACCCACGCGGGAATAATCGTCAGCTTCCATTTCCCACCTTCGCGGTCATGAGTCAATCTGTGATTCGATTTGACACACCGGTGCTGTCTAATGTATGGAAGGCAGACGATGATTGGACAGATCTTGCGGAAAAGCAAGAGAGGAAGAAGAGACAGAATAGATTAAATCAAAGAGCATACCGAATGAGGAATGCTCCGAAAGAGCCAGCACCGACCAAACGTCGCCCTTTTCGCGTTGAGCGCTTCCGCATTACGGAGACTATTTCGTCGTATAGCAAACCGACAGCAAGCGGAAGCCCACCTCCCCGCGGCACGATTACTTTTGATTTTCCTCTAGCTACTTTGGAACATCCTCTTCCCCAAGACCTGGCTTCTCAGGGGACCAGTGCGGACACGTTGCTACCACAGACTTTTGCCCCCCAAGTAGCCTCAGCTCTTGCTCTCAATATCGACGGTCCTGAATCATCCATTCCTACCCTAACCTCGACTCATTTGCTCCAACACCGAAGAGCGGCCTGGAGCAGCCCAACCGTGGAGGGTGAACAGCCCGACAGCGCTCTTACTATCCTAGATGGAACCCTTTTGCAAGTCAAGGAGGAAGAACCATTCCGTTTATTCAAGTCAAAGCCGTTCGCAAGCGAATTGACCCGTGATGCATCTCCCAATCTCCCCATTATTGGTATGTTTTATGCAGCCTCAGAAGCTGTATCACTGCTGGACAATGCGATGCTGAAGGAAACGTACTTCCCACTTTCCTCCGATCACCTCCTTCGTCTTATCCACTTCAACGTCTACCGAGCCTTGGTTTCGAACAAACTTCTTCTTCTCAACACCACTTCTCTAATCCGGGCAGATGAAGGCCTCGTCCTTCCTTCACATCAAAATCTCTGCGAAGGGCTCTCTCTTGTCCGTACCAAGCAGCCCGAACAAAAAATTCCACCAAACTTGTACCCTACTACGAAACAGATGAGTATCGCACATTCTTCATGGCTCAACATGTTCCCATTCCCTCGAGTTCGAGACAATCTGATCCTATCACAGAAAGATTTCAATCATCGAGATCTTTGCAACGACTTATTTGGAGAGCTTTTCTTCAGGAATATACAATCCTCTTCTTGTGCAAACACAACCATCGCTGCGAATGGAGGTGTATCGGACTTTTGGGATGATGACGTTGCTGCGAGACGTAGAGGCTTTATTGTTTGGGGTGAGCCGTGGGATGTCAACAGTTGGGAGGTCACACCGGGTTTCTTGAAGGAGTGGCCGTGGGTGCTGGAGGGCTGTGAGGAAGTGATTGTTGCAAGCAATCGCTGGAGGGCACAGCGGGATGAGCCGCCTTTGGAGTATTTGATTCCTTTCGATTAAACAGAGACTGTTTCTCCTGCTCATAGGTGTGCCGTCAATTCTTGCACCTAAGCTGACTCCGAACTCATGAGGGTTTTCGACCCATCGAAACACATTCTACCGATCACTCTACACAGTAGATAGACAATATGAGGCTCACCTTACTCCGATGGTTTTAGGAGAGCTCTTTCAGTCCAGAGCACAAGTTTGCTGGAAGCTGTCACGCTCAACGGTATGCTGTTTGTTAGAGCGCAATATATTTCTGCATACCTATTTCGTCCTAGCTCAGACGAGGAAGGATGAAAGATACATAATTGGGGCCTATTCGTGCATACTTCAAGCGAGGCTGAGAGGAAAGAAGATGTTAAGTAACACTTGCCGCGTTCTCTATTGGCATCTTAATGCAAGATTGTCTACCAAGATGTTAGTACATAAGGATTAAGGCTCAGAATCTTAGAGATTACAAGATATAATCTTCTTCGCTTTTTTACTAAAGGCCAATGGAAGCAAAAGTTTCGCTACTAGAAAATGCGGGAACGTGCACTTTCTAGGCCACACACATGTCGGCGATCACGATGTCGTCAAGAGCTCTTAAGACACCATTCCACGACTGAACCAAATGGACTAGTGGTTAGGTGCCTGCAAATATCATTCACACACTTTGCGATGTTGCTGCTTTTTTTGTTTTGGTTCTGTGTCGCTCGTCCTGGTGTCATGTGATATCTTAGGAGCATCTATTAAAAATATTGAATTGGGCGTAACGGTCATCTGATCGTCTATATTCTGTTGAATCGTCAGGCTACACGGCCTATCTCGTCTACTTTTATCCTAATATGACACTAGCGTGAATGATGAGAATCCAATGCGAGGCAATGAGGTCGTGATATGGTGTTGAGATTATTTAGTGGCTTGCACATGGGTCCGTGCTGGAGCGTTTTGGGTCGAGTTCCTCTGATTGCTACTGCATCACCATTCATCCCTCTCTGCTGCTGTCTCGGAGCGTGATGGATATTCAAAGCAAGGTTTGCTCTTTTCTCTGTATTTGTATTTTATGAGCTTCCCTTGAATTTAGCCCATTTCAGTCCAAAGCCATGCAAAATAGCGGGGGAACAAAAACCAATCACGTGGAAAGGAAACGTAGAAGGGGAAAGTATACGACAATTATTGTTAATGTCATTGTGTTGATACTCCCTCTGCTTCTTGACTGCTCTGCTCTCCTCGCCCCGATATTCAGTTACCGAGTTCAGCACAATATCATCGACGATGGTGCTCTTCAATCTGATGGCACTCTAGATGAAGCAGGCGTTATTTACATTATTTCAACGCGGCATATCTTATGAAAGGCGCATCCCTCTTGAATGCGATTGCGACGTCTCTAGCGGTATTTGCTGTCATTCTTGCTGCATATCCACTAGCCTGGACTCCAAAACATTTGCACGTATTTAATTAAGAATTAAATGCTCATCTGAAAGCAATAATTAAGCCTAGGGCACATCTGAATGTTCAATATACACCGATACCTCATAGCTCCATCATCTCTCCCCCCTCTCTAAGTTTTTCATTTTCTGTTCCCTTCACTCCAGCGGTTAGCTCCATCTCACCACGCTAGAAGCCAGCGTCATCCAGCCATTCACCCACAACCCCAAAGCTCTCCCCTGCCGAAAAATGAGTGTTTAAATTATGACCCGTCTTATCCGGAATATAGATCCCGAACTTCTTCACCTTCGGGAAAAAATCCTTCATCCCCTCTATCTCGCTTCTCTCACAAACCACCACACTCTTCGTGAAATTGCCTGATCCGCAAACAATCGCGTCATATCTTCCTGTCAAGATCAACACCGAACCCGTGAAGTTCGATAGTTTTGATTCCAATGGAGCTTGTGCTAAGACTTCCCCAGCGAGAAATATATGAGTGAGCGTTTCGTCGTACGCGAGGAGTCCCGCGGAGAAGTCGGAGGTGTAAGAGTATAGCGAGTCTCGAATGGCTGGGGCATCGATTGAGACATAGCCTCCAGGAAGATCTGCGAATAAGAACGGATTAACTTGGCTCGCAGCGCGCGCTTTGAAGATTGGAAGTGTGGCGCCAAAGCCCCGTTCGACGTTGGGGCCCGCGGCGGTTAGGATGTAGGCGTCTGCTCCTGTTGTCGGGTGGAGGGTTGCTAGGGAGCGACCGAGGATGGAGCCGTAGCTATGGCTTGCGAGGATTACAGTCTGATATTTCTGAGAGACGGATGGAATTGTGCCAGAGCGTAAGGATTGCGTCAACTGGTGCAGAATCTCGACTTGAAGGGGACCTTGGGCGATGTTTATAGGATCGGGATGTGATGATGCACCATTTCCTAACCGATCGATGGAGAGAGTGGCATAGCCTTGTGATTGGGCACGGGATACCCAACTGTATTCTCCGGTGAACTCTGGGTCTGGATAGCCGTTGCCACTCCAATAAGACTATTTGTTGTTAGCTTTTACCATGGAGTCAGTATGTGATCAAAATACCTTTGTGTACGCAACTCCATGAACAAGTAGTTGCACTGCATTTCGACCATCTACGTTGACCGTTGGTTTACAGTACGTAGCACTAATGTTGAAGGTGCCAGATATAGTGTTAGTAAATGATGGAATCTTAGAGAAATTGAGCGAGGCAGAATATTCGTAGAAGGCCGTCGGACTTGTGGAGTTCGGGTACGATGGAAGAAGGGTGTTATTCGCTGTGGCTGTGACCGGAATCACAAGGTCAACACAAGAAGGCTCTGGAATGGAGGAGCACGATGTGTTAGTGGGCACTGAATTTGCCAGCGCAGACAAAGCAACGACGAATAAGAGTTGCTTGCAGTTCATTGTGCGATATTCGAAAGCGAGCAGATGCAAAAGATACAAAAATTGAAAGAGTGCTTGAGTTTGGAGAAAAGAGACATTGATGCAGCACAGCGAAAGGAGTATTATATAGTCTCCGACTCCCCACTTCATTTCCGAGAACAACTTGTCAGTCACTTACATTGAGGCAAATCCTGAGAAGTCTCCCAACCTATGAGGCTATGTCAGCATAGCACGGTGACCTTACAGCATCCGACTATCCAGTCACTAGGTAATGCTGCCGATGTCCCAGATGTGTGACCCTTGGTCAATATTTTCTCCAAATCCTTTGCTAGCTAGGTTGCTCTAATGTTGAAAATAGCAATTGAACGTAGCGAACCGGACCGTCGTAACAGTGACGAATAATGATCGAGTATAAGCAGCCAAATTAAACAGGATGCAAATCCTTTGATGTCATGAGTTCAATTTTGCGCTGCGGTGTAGAGGCGTGAGAGAAGAGAAGGCAAGTGAAGACGAGAAATGCCAGCAACAAGTAGTGCTTACGCCGGCCCCTGAGCCTCCCCTGAGCATCCGAGCCGAACACTAACCGAGGCCTGCCAAGCCAACCGCTTTCCCAAATGGGGATAGGCCCGCAACTCAGTTTCCACCACAACCACTTGCATGTTCACAGCCTCAATCAAAGCATTGAAGATGTAGGCTCCTTCCACAGGTATTACAGTGCGCCCACACTTCTCCAACTCAGCGTTTCCTTCTTTCGGTCAAAATGGCCAAGAAGTGGCAGTTTGTATCGAATCAGGTTGAGGACGGAGCGGGGAAAGATGAAGGGACGAGAAAGATTGTTAGGAAGGCGGCGATGAAGGCGTTCCGGAGAAATCAGAGGCTCGAACAAGTGAAAACTTTCATGCAAGGGGAGCGGGATGAGAGTAACTTCCGTGATCTGCAAACTCCGGAGGAAACAGCTGGGAACGGCTCCGATGAGTTGCCATCTGAGCGACATAAGGGCTTTGGGCAGTCCGGGGCACCCATTATCTATCAAAATATGGATGGCGAGGGGTCCCATGATGATTTGTCCAAACTTGCGATGCTTGAGCAAGGTCAAGACCCGGCGGCAGCAGTTACTTCCTTCGGCTGGTTACAAGAAATTGTGAGCCTTGATCCCTTCGGATCGTCCCCTCTGGGTAACTCCAGCACCTGGCATTTTCTATTCACATATTGTGAGTACTAACTTCTACTTTCGCAAATGGATCGTTGCTTACGACAACTTTTAGTTGTCTATGAGATTGCTCCTATGATACAGCCTCTTGGGATCAACAACCATCTTAATCCCGTCAATACCCAGTGGGCTCGCCATGCAATGACCGACCCAGCTCTTTTCCATGGCGTATTGTTTCATGCCAGTGTTCATGTCAATTTTCGTCAAGGGGAACCTTGGAGCGCAACAACGCTCTTTCACAGAGGAGAGACCATTCGTCTGGTAAGCGAGCGGTTGAACAGTTCAGATGATCTTGTAACAGATAACACTATCGCAGCGGTCGGCTGGGTCGCCGCAGAGGGTGTAAGTTCGCCGTTATTGTCCTATAACTAACTATTAAACAATGACTAATCTGAGAAAGAATATCACTGGCAATATCGAGGGAAATCAAATTCACTGGGATGCCATCGGGCAAATGTTGAAGGCTAGAGGTGGCTTGGAGCCGCTAGGATGGAATGGAGCCCTAGAGTTACTTTTGACCTTGTGAGCCCCAACAACCAGCCTTTAACTCCTGATGTTGACTGTTTGCAGATCAAATATAATATTTTCGATGGTCGGAGGAACGATTCCCATGGTCGAACCACCTACACTCGCCAACGTCGATTTTCCAGACATCCCGCCATCAATCTTACATAACACCTCCACGGTATTGACCGTTCTCGAATTTGGCGAATATATAATGAGCCTGGTTCGATTCATGTCCGAGCTGACTATCGCACAAAGTACGCTCATCCATACGCCAGGAGTCACTGCTGAGGAGATCATCACTTTCAACAAGCTCCGCTCGGCGGCCGAGCACCGGTTACTTTCCGTTAGAGTTTCGTCGCCCACAATCTCACCAATGAACCAACTAGAAGCTGCAGTCTATGAATCCTGTCGCATTGTAGCATTAATGTGCAGCAACTTCATTTTTCGGGAATTCACACCTCGAGCCGCTGCATTTCGGGGTTTGAAAAGGGGTCTCCTTCTTGCTCTCAATGAGATTGAAAAGAATGACTATGAAGATGTACGGAATTTTGAAGAACTGCTTCTTTGGGTCTACTTCGTCTGCGGAATGATATCAACCTCGGCCGAAATAGAACGATTTTCGAGTCGAATAGTGACATCAATGTCGAATCTGGGGTTTGAAGACTGGACGAAGGTCGAGCAATGTTTGACCAGGTGTATATGGTCAGAGAAGATGTATAATCAGTTTTGTCTTGCCTTTTGGAAGAAAGTGACGGATCTGCTCTATGCAGAGGATAGAAGTACTTCGCGTCATGAATCAGGCAATCTTGGGTGAAGCAACTTCTTCTCCCGCCTTTTCCAACCTACCCTGAACGTTCCTCCTTCCTCACAATCCCATGCCAGGAATTCCGATACGTAGGTCTTCAAATATGCTGATTGGGTCATGCGAATGTTTCCAGAACGAGATGATCATAACGCCATGGCGAGAAGCCCGTTTCGAAGATAAGGCGAAAAAGGCAGCGAATAATAACGAGATGGCTATAATGTGGAAGGTGGCGGTGAACGAGACATGTTATATCACAGGAAAGAATAAGCAGGGGCGACAAGCCCGCGCTAGAGGTGACAGAAAATCAGATAGAAGAGAATCCCATGCATCGAGCTGAAATGCATGGCTTTCACAATTTGATTGTTTCTCAGCGCTTGGCGCTGAAACACCCCGTTTGAGTAAGCCATTTTCCACCACCGATGTCATAATTCCAAATCAGTATCCTTCTCAACGATAAATTTGACTAATATGAACAATAGATACAAGGATGAAACAAACAAACAAATACACGTGCAACGAGATAAGGCAAGCACGTCCCGTTCCGGCTTCTAGGTCACTCTGTGACACCGAAAAAGCAACTACTGCTCCGGGCCGAAATGGCGATCGCACCAGACCATTCAACTCGATGGATGTAACCGTGCACCGAGACACGAAGTGCCGGTTGCCCAGACCTCAACGGTAGTCTTCTCCGTTGAGAGTTGCACAGATGTAGGTACACAACGGACAGACTGACACTCGTGAAGCTCAGCGGCTGTCGCATGCTAACGAGGCGACTGAAAGCATCCATGGTCGACACGGAGACTAGTGTGTCGAGTAATCTGATATACTTTCTACTGAGGATGAAATAAGATGAAATCTGTTTTTTTTAGAGACGGGATGGTATATTATAGTGATCTCATCATTAAACTCCCCCACGAAACGACGTGAAGTGTATTTTGTTTTCTCAAGGGATCCCTCCCTTCCAGGACTCGCTTGAAGAAGCGACAGCCCCTTTTCCTACTTTTAGACGATTCGTCAACCTGGAACGCTTGGGTCGCATGCCGACTTTGCACTTGCAAAACGCTGGACTCGTACTTGTCGATCTCCAAGTTTTAGACGAGAGCACGATGTCATCGCAAACACCACGACGATTAGTTTCGGCGAGTTCCCCTCGAATGCACGAATGGTATATGTCATAGTCCCGCAATGCGCCTCTATCACCAACGCTTTTTGTCTGATATCATTACACGGCACCTGCCTGCAAGGTCTGTTGCGCGCACCAATGACGGCGCAGCTGCCAGGATGCGGGTTGGATTTCACATTTCACATTTCACATTTCGAATCTCGAATCTCCTTCAATCAGCTCGCTTATCTGCAGGTGGGCCACTTGACGGCCCACCCCCGGCTGCATCTCAGATCCCGCAGTCGATAGTGCTGTCGATCATTTTCCTCGAACCTGTTTGGTAGTGTTTACAGCTTTCCACCTTTCGGTCGCACCAATCACAGCACGTGGCTGGGGATGCGGGAAGAGCTGCGGCCACACCTTATTGGCCATGCATCTGCTCCGGGACAGAACTGAGCAGACTCCCGCTGCGGCCGGATCTTCGTTCGTACCTACCGCATGTAGCAACAACACTATTGTCGACCTCAAGGAACTTGCCCCGCGTGTTGTTAGTGATCTAGCCTCTAGGGTAAACTTGACTGGACCGTTGGCACGCGTACGCTGTGCTCGGCGAGCTGACCGCGCTTTCTTCTTCTAGACCGCCAGCCAGCACCAGCAGCCAGCAGCCAGCTGCCAGGTCCTCTTTTCAACAAACCATGGCGCCACGGAGATTTAATGGCGAACGCCCTCCTCTCCTAAGACATCCTAGATTCCTAACATATCCATCCAGCCATCCTTCTTATCATCCTCCTGAGCTTTGGACAGCCGCTGCTCATTTTGGGCCCATGCACTTAAGGACCATTCATCCCCGCTTCCTCCCTTCCAGAGACAATCCATTGTGTTCGAGTTCATCGATCGAGTACATTCGGTTATTTGAGCGACCACGTCGATCTCCCGTGATCTTCCCACCTCGGATGACCCCGAGGTCGTCACCATGTATGTCGGAGTCAGTCGCGGAGCACAAATCACCGGCGTGGCCGTGTGCTCCTTGTGCTTGACATGGTTATCATTCGGGTTCCGACTCTATGTTCGGATGGGGATATTGAAGTTTCTGGGGAGAGAAGATTGGCTTACGATGGCAGCAATGGTAGCAGGCATGGGATCATACCAGGAACAGGGCTAACGACAGCAGATTGTATTCTCGATATTCTGCTCATTGAACCTTCGAGCAATTTACTATGGATTGGGAGCACACATGGAGAACATAACCAAGGATTCGCTTGAAGCCGGTTTCAAGGTCAGACAACCCCGCATCATCTGCTGAAACATATCCACTGACACTTGACAGATCGTCTTCATCTGCGAACTCCTCTACGTCGTATCCACTACCGTAACGAAGCTTTCTATTGCGGCATACTTTCTTCGACTCTCGAGCAAAAGATACCAACGAATGGTTGTCTACGTTACCACCGCAGTTGTGCTGATATTCAGTACCATGTACTTCTTCTTTTTGATTTTCCAGTGCTCGCCGACCAGTGATTTCTGGACGCAGTTTCTTGGAGTCCATGGGAAGTGCTTGAGTGCAGAAGTCTTGTCGAGCGTCACATACGCACACTGTGCGATGTCAGCGCTCACAGACTGGAGTTTCGGAATACTGCCTATATTTTTCGTTTGGAAGATGAAGATGAATCCTAGGACGAAATTATCTGTGGTCTTGATATTATCACTTGGATTTTTGTAAGTCTTCCTTTCATCTGCCTATAAGTTAGTACCGATAATAATCTCCTACAGTGCAAGTACTGCGACCATTGTCCGTATAGTATATATCAAAACCCTATCAGCAACAGATGACTGGTCTTGGGAGGGCATCAACCTCGCCAAATGGTCAATGATTGAGCCTGCAATCGCCATCACAGCCACGAACATCGCAACTCTTCGTCCAATGTTTAAGAACGTCCTCCAATTTGCTAACAAGCGTTTCGACAACGTCGACGAGGAGGAAGCAAAGAGACCATCTGGGGAAAGTCGTACGACCATGCACACAAGGAATAGCGTCAGTGCCAAAGAATACAGCATGGAGTTCGCTGAACTGCTGGGTTTAAGTAGAGTTGGAGTCACGACGCACATCTCGGCAGGACAGCCTGAGAAGGATTACTTGCGGAAAAGATTTACGTTGAGGAAGTCTCTTACCAAAATTTCGCAGGTGAATGAGAGTCAGACAGAATTGAAGGCTGCGCCGAGTACGCCGGATGGGATCGATTGGTCTGGAGGGATCAAGGCAACCACTGTCGTTACGCATGATGTTTCTTGACAAGTTTGAAGACTTTCTTGGATGAGAAGAAGTTGGGTATTGAGTACATCTCTGAAACGGGGTCAACGAGATTCCTGATGGGAAATGGTTGGATAAAATCACCTCACTGAAAGTCGACGAATATAGGTCGAAGGATAGAGCATGACCGCAAGGTGAACGGACCGTGTTAAGAATACACGAGTAGCTACGGCAAGCTTCAGGAAACGACTCACAACCCGGTTGGATTATGATGAGCGTATGGATGATTGGATATGGTCCCACAACTTTGGTAAACGATAATGTGTAATGAAGACATCGCTCCAAGATGAGAGCTAGGTGGAAAGATAATGAAATCGAGTAATCTTCTTCCTTTTAGGGAAGGACGCAAGATTAATTATACCTGATTATCTGCACTTGATCTATCTCGCCGCACATTCGTGAATGACCAACACCTAGATTCCTAAACAACTTTCTCATATCTAGCATGGCTTTTACTTTTCAACGTATGCTCAGCAATAAGATTCCGCATACCACACTACCTACCTTCTATTCAATAACCCTAAATACAGACAGATAAGAGCTTTGATCTCAACTCTTATACGTTACCATATTAGTTTTAATAGTCTGGTATCGGACGAAAATCTCATCGTCTAATGGTATTTCAGACTCCCGGCTATAGGTTATACGAAAAGGGGTTAAGATTTTATTAAACTACGAGTATTTGATTATATATTTATATCTATAAGCCGCGATTGCAAGAGCCGAATCTAGTTTGAAAAGATCTGCTTTGCTTTAAATAAAGTATTGACTTTAGAGTAATTATAGTTATATTGATCGAAGGTACTATGTACTTAATATAAAAGCTACATCTAAGGAAGTAGAGAATGATTATGTTAACTCATGAGTACGTTGAATTTGGTTAAATTAATTTTAACTCAGGATAGATGGATAAGTGCCTTGAGTTCATTTTTAGTAAGGGAGTTAACTCAACTCAACTCAACTTATTTCTTCCGCTAATTAGAGTTTATTATGGTAGTGATTGTGTGCATCTAATCAGAAAGTGTATCTATATAGAAGCTCTAACGTTATACAAGAACACGTGGACGTGAAGACGAACGAAGTAGAGAACAGGGATGGGTATTAGGGGAGAATCAACACTACCTAACTAACAGAGATGATGGCGATCAGGCGAGCAATGTGATCCTTCATCGAGGAAGCTCCTGCGTCTAGTGTTAAGCCGTACGTTGTTTCACTAAAGTTTCAACGGCTGAACTGATGGATGACGTTAATGGGCTCACAAGTGAGAAGCCAGTCAAAGTTTCTTGGAGCAGCTATGTATAGATTCTTGTGTAACATATACTAAGAGGAACGCCGACATATGCCTATCGCGTTTGAGAAATCGTCAACTTCACAATATTGATTCGCTGAACCTGTCTTACGTACCAATGAAGCGTCGTTTGGGCTGATGGTAGTTATCCATAGGCTTGGCCTAGGTAGTCAATGCTGTCTGTCAGCAGGTTCGTAGATGCTGTACACCCCGAGCCTAGCCGAGCGCGTCTATACTATATCAATTGGCTAAACAAATGTAAGGCTTCAGCTATAGCTTTTGAACGACCTATGGGGCTTTCAGAATATAAGGCTCCATAAGCGTTCTCGACGGGGTGGGTGGGCCAGCTCCAACCCGACCGCCTGACTTGAGCTAGTCCCGTTTGGGCTGGAGATTGAGCTTTGATAGGTTGGATCGGTTTCGGATCGCAAATATTACTGGGGAGATTGTGTGCACTATCTAATTACTTATAAGACAAGCGTGAAGTACAGGTTTCTCTAATTGTTAAACATCGCCATCTAGGTTACCCAACTACAGACCAAAAAGAGCTTTTCTGGATAGGTGATTGGGCAGACTACTCGAATTTTCGACAGAATTTGGGCGCACCTCCTCGAATAACAGTTGAAAGGCTCTCTACCTCGTAAACAGTCCAACCAGCGACCAACCGTACTGACGGGAACTCATACGGCTCACGAACCGACCTGCCCCATACTAGGTCAGGTCGGATTGGGTTGACCCTCAAAACCAAGCCAACCAACTCATCGAGAACGCCAGGCTCTGTAAGCTTCACGCAGACCAACGGCGCAGTAGCCCTCAATTTTAGCAGTCATCTTAGCCGCCGAGTTGGCCACCTGGTCCTACTCCTATCGGTGACCAAAACTAGGATTTGGCTCCTGAAGCCAGTGCTTCTAAAGTTGGTGTAATTTCTAAAGCTGGTGTTGTTTCAAGAGCCGGCTTTTGTTCAAACGCGGAAAATCATACAAGGCTTCCAGCTTATATTTTCCTTTTGGGGATCTATGAAGTTCGGCTCGAAACATAAGGTCAGCAGCCTCAATATTGGCGTCAAGAAGCCCTGCTATCGCCAGTCGTCTTGCGCGATCAAGTTTCACATTGTCAAAGCTGACCCAGATCTCTTCAAGGTCATAGAGCTGGTCTCATCTATTACCCTAACGTGATAAGCCTCTTTGGCCCCTTTCAAACTCTTTGGCGCAGCACCCTTCCACCTATTTTCATAGCTGAACTCTCGGTGTTTCGAGCCACCCCCTTCAGGAATCGTTGTTGCTGTGTTCTATTTTAGTTTTAGCGAGCCCCTTTCAAGGGAGCGGTGGTCTCCAGCCTGATTATAATCTACGGAAACCCGATGCCTATATAAGCTATAGCTCCGGCTTCAATAACCTCGCAAGTTTCAACACCCAGTTTCTGAGTCAATGAAGACTTCTATCTCAATTCTTTGCCTATACGTTCGACGAAGTCTCACTTATTTAACGACACTCTTTCGTTGGAGACTTGTACTTTCACTTACTCGAAATCATCTCATTGAGTCGTGCGTACTTCGGGCTGAAAACGAGCCATTCTTCGGTCTTAAGCCGTAGCTGCAATAATGAGCGATCCGGCCGCCAGCGACGTTCCTGTGGTGCGTCGTTCGATCTTCACATTCGCAGAGAAATGCCCATCCTTCGCAAATAAGCCGAATTGCGACGTTCAACTTAATTCCTCTAATCAGGTGGTAACATTCGGTGGTTTTGAAAAGGGTCAGTTGCCGGCACAACCAGATATTGCTGGAGAGGGAGTACGTTAAGTCTTCGGCTGTTGGCTGCGCGCTTAATTAATTGACACTACACAGGTTATTGCTGGTTTCGCTATTCTGACAATATTCATCTTTGTCATCAGCCTTTTTTTGATTTTCCTGAACATCGTCGATCTCTTTCACCCTCGATACATCCAAAGCATACGGTACGCCTTCCCCCCCACTGATATTTTGCCTGGCTAACTTGGTAAGAAACCGTGTTGCGGCACGAACAGCTCCTGGCAATGGCTTTCGACGACATGCTTCCGTGCGAGCTGTCATCCTCGCTATCATCGACCTACAAATGGTGTTCACCGTCGCGTACGGCTTGAACTTCGCCTCCGACGGTGTCTGTAGTGCCTCGGTGTACCACTACTACGTCTTTGTGAATGTGGTCCTAATGTCATGCGCCAGCTCCATCCTTGCTATAATCGTCCTTCCTAACTATTGGAAGACACCGATGAGCGCGGTTGTCAGACTCGCTGCCACTGCCGCCGTTTTCTTCTTCGCCCTTCAGCTCGTCATCAAACAGCAGCAGGGTCTCAACCACCTCCCTGAGAAGTACCCGGACAATAATAGCCAAGACAGCTTCTTACTCTTACCGGCTATGTGTTTCCTCGACACAAGCTTCGATGTCACAGTGAACAACGTCAAAGTGAATAATGCCGCTGTCAACGCCGGTAGTAACGCCGGTAGTAATGTTGCTGCTCTCCGGCTTAGTGACAATGCGCCGTTACAGTTCGAGTTTTATTTCTTCGTCATCCTCAGCGGCTGTTTTACTTTCGGCTTTCTTGGACAAGCTATCTTCTGCTGCGTTCGCAGACGAGAGGATAAAGGCACGCGCAATGGACGATCCAGATTCTTCAAGAAAATTTTCAGCTTCTTGTGGCTCGTCAGCTGGGTGCTCTCCTTCGCCGTGGCTATTTGGTGTCTCGTGTACGTCGTCCGCGTCAGGAACTGGGTTGGAGACTCCGACTGGATAAAGCCTGGCCTAGACACTAAGAACCCCGAGTCTGAGATCGTCGGATTAGCCCAGCTGCTCTCATTATGGGCCCTAGTGCTCATCCTTGTCGCTGTGTTGGACCATTTATGGGTGATAGGGTCTTCACAGGCTGCAATCGCACCCCAACCTCGACTAAGTCCGTCATCCAAGAAGCCTCTGAAGATGAGGGGAAAAGGTTCAGGTGGGAAACGGTTTAAGTCTCGACCTTTTATGGGGTAAGGGGGCGGCTGCCTCGACGGCCGATATATGTGCAGAATTAAGAGCCGAGATTGCAAGTTTAACTTAATGGCTAGTGTCTGTATACATGTACAACTATGGAATTTCTTCGCAAGTTTAGTTGGACATTCGGATAAGGGATTTCTGTAGCCTTCCTGGAATTGAGACTGCGTGGGTTTAAGTGGCACTTAACTAGTTGAGGATCTTGATGACTAGTAATATAACTTAGTAGTTATGGTGAAAATGGAAGATCTATCTGACTTCTAATTCCATCGAAAGATGATGTCTTTACAAGCGACCTTAGACTGCTAGAGCTAATCTATAGCCTTCTTGCTGCTCGGATGCCAAGTATATATATATTTTGGGGGTAATTTCAAATGCTATGAATACCGTGGTTTGACTTGCCCTCGAGTTAGCCTTAGCTTAGGTTAAAGCAGCAACTGTTCAAGTCTAAATAATGAAATGGAACGAGCGAGGATAATATTAAAGTCTAATTTTAATAATAAACTCTTCTAATTTAGCTCGATACAAATTCGTAAATATTAAAGTATGCAGAAAGATTTTTCTTCCTAATATATATATATACATATTACATCGAATCAATCGTTACCATATCTCGAGCATTTCACTCCGTGGCCTATCGTCCCCATAATGATCCGTGTAATCCAAAGCCCAGCACGAACCAATGAGAACATAATGAGAGTCAACTTTTCGAAGAACTACAGGATCATAGTACCCGTATATCTGGCAAAGAAAGTCGCCAGGCTGGGTACCGAGGGGGCCTAGGCCAAAATAGCCATTCAAAGTCTCGAAGAATAGTCGCCCTTGCAAGCTCTCCCTTTCTCTCATCAAGTAATCATTTTGGAATCGTTCTGCATGATGACAAGTCTCTGTCCACCCGAAATACTCGAAGTATTCCCCAAATGGTTCCAGCAAATCAGCCAGGGTCAGGCTTAACCTCCAACCACGACTAGCGTTCAACCTACGGTACGTGGCGGAACAGAAGCCTGCAGCTAGCTCCATGTCTTCTATTGAGTTTCTGCGAAGTAGAACTCGTAGAAGTGTGCAGAATAGCGCGATCACCCTCTGTTTTGGCGTTCGGGGATACGGGATAGGTACTGTGTACTCCTTCCCATTAACCTGAGCAATCATTGACCTGAAGTTCTCTGCGTCCAACAAGTGCTGGTAGTCTTTCGCCCAGGCAACTATGCTGCTCACCTCACCACAGATGTGAAGGGCTGTGGCATCGGGTATGCCATGGAACTCTAGTTGGCTCAAATTTGTTCGTGGATGTAAGAAACTTTTACCCTTTCCCACTACCGACGTCGTCATTGTTTTAGACATGGAGTCCCAATGAGGTACCCAAGAAGGCAAATCTGCCAATGTCGTGTCCGATCCGCGGGTAAACAAGCCGCTAAACCGAAGGTATGCAAGATCATCCAGGATCATTGTTTTCGCAAAATCAGTATAGACTTGTTGTACAGTCCTGAAGTAATCGGGCAAGACTGCTGAATTCTGATCGAGTGCCAGCAGACCATAGATCTTATCCCTGGGGTCTGTAGATCTGAGATGAATCGTTTCCGCCAAGAGCTCAAAAATTGTGAGCCTTCGGCCGCTGTCGAAGTTGACTTTGTGCTGAAATACCGGATGAAGAGTATTGCAAAAGACCTTTATATCATTTCGAGTTTCTAAATCCAGATGAGCAAAATGCCTGCGAAGGAGGCTACTACTATTTTCCATGTTATTTCGAAAGATTCGCATTCCGTTTAACGCCCGGAAATTTTTCCATGGCAGGACTCTCGAGCCACATGCTATCATCAAATTCATTGGGAGAATGATCTCTTGATAAATCCAGACTCGATACCACAATTCTCGCTGTAACAGTTTAGAGAGGGCAATCCACGGCTCAGCCTTCCAGAAGAATTTGTCTTGTACCAACATCCACAGAAACGACGCATCTCCAATCATTCCTTGTTGCAAGAAGCCATCCATCTTAACAATGGTATCCATCGCTAGATTGCTGCTTTCGTCTGATTCACCAAGCCATGCAAAAGCAGATTCGCACTGGGAAAAAATTGATCGCATAAGCGGAACTTGATGATTGCGTTCATCGACACTGTTTTGGTTGATGCAAATAGCATCGGCCCATATTGATAGTACTTGACGTTGTTCAGAGAACCTAGCACGGAATCGTCGTAGCCCAGCAGCCAGGTTTGGTCGGATTGGATGATTGGTTCCATCGATTGAAATACATTCGGTCGAGGAATTCTCGCCCCAGACGTAAGACATTGCCACGAAATTTCCCGCCTGGTCCATCGGAGCTGTCCGTAAAGAGCATTGTAACGGCGCTGAAAGATTTGAAGAAGAGACTAAGTCACAAATCCGGATCTCTCGTTTTGTTCTGTCAAGAGGGCTGTAAATGTAGGAGGCTCTTGGCGTCTGTGATGGGGTCGAGGACTGGTCGGAACTCTGGTTCCTCCAGTATAGCCATTGTAGCTTGAGCAAATATTCCTTCATGTTGCACTTGCACCTAAATGGAGATAAGGTGCTCCAAAATGCACTTGTTTCTGCTTCGTGTTGTGAGGCTGCCAACTCAGCTGAGCCTTTGGGGCTGAGTGAGGCAACTTGGATGCGAACTACGCTTCACGTGAAATACAGCCAATGGCAAGCAATGCGCAAATTCCGTCAGAAAAACGAGAATGATGAACGGATATAGCCTTCTTGTTTCCAGTTTTCAACAAGCTCTATAATCTGCGTGTGACATGGGCGATTGCTTGACCGTCTCGACATTATTCATGTCCACAGCTCAACGAGAGCAGTCTTCCCACCTTCATCGACTGCGTCCACGTCTGCCCGAAATGATATCATGACCTTAAAAATCTCTGCGGCAAATACATTGACTTTCTGTGTAATCTAATGTAGAGGCATGCATGCATCTTCGATCTCGAGGACATTGGCATCAGCTCCCTGTTCCCAGCTAGAACCTTGGCAACTTTGCGCAGCATATCGACGACGTACAACAGGGGAGATGAACGAATCGTATGTCAGAAATAATTACGCAGAGCAAGTACGAATCTAGGATTGTAGAGAGATTGAGAGATTCAGGGGTTGGGATATGGAAGGAGGGAGGATGGAAGGCGGGAAGGAGCGAAAGAGGAAATCTAGAGACATTCTAACGCCAATGTCACGTGAACAGACGCTGATCTAATAATAATTAATTTTTATTTATTAAGCATGAAGATGATAATAGAAATATTTGACTCAAATACAAAACCTGTTTTGTAAATAAAAATTCGAGAAAATATAAGTTGAGTTAACCTGGATCTGACATCCCAAGGAAGTGCCAAGGTAAATAAGCGAGGCCCCCCTTCAGGCTTCGAGCGCTATATTCTCACGAGTCTCAGCGCAGTTGCTGGCCAAGAAGCGCTGAAGTTACAGGCTGCCAACCACACAATGTTCAGCAATGTAGGATTTGCTGATCGTACGTGGATCTATTTGATCCTTGCTCAGGAACCTATTCAGCTCACCGAGAGATTGCAACGCGGTTGCTGCACAGACAATATATTCGGATAAACGCATCCTCCTCGCGGCAAATCCTTCAACAACCATCGCTTCTTCAAACACGAAATCTGACTTGAGCTAGGCAGCCACCGTTAGAACTGAGGCTATAATAACAATGGAATAAGTACAAAAGTTTCCCCCAATCCTTCAATGGTATCCATCACTCGCTCGTTTACATTTCTCTTTGTTTTCTTCTATAACTGATCATGGCGAAAGAAAATAGAGGCTGTCTTTCCCATCTCCGCAACAAACTTAACCCGAGCCGGCTAATCCCCCATCAAAAGCAACCCCTCTACCACCCCCTGAACAACCATCGTTTAGAAATCCGCCTTTTACAAGTATACCGTCGGCCCCGGACCGAACCGCTCTCATTGCGATTCACGAACATCGCTTTGCATTATGAACCCCAATACTTCGCTCTCTCGTATATCTGGGGCGATCCATCGATCACCGAGGAGGTTACCGTCAACGGCCTCCCACTCGCCGTGACAAAGAACCTCGCTAGCGCTCTCCGATATATCGGGGAGAATATGCACGATTTGTTTCCTGGAGTGGAGTTTATTTGGTTGTGGGTGGATGCTATTTGTATCAATCAAAGAGATGTTGCGGAGAAGAATTTCCAGGTCCAGCTTATGCGGAATATTTATAACCAGGCCAAACTGGTGATTTCGTGGCTGGGGTTTCGACAGGATGGGACACCTTTCGCACTTGATAGGATCAAGAGTATGGCTTCTCGAATAAGAGATGCAGCAGGTGCCGGTGCGGGGAACAATTATTCTTGGCTTGAGAAACATCCTGAATACTGTGATCGAGACTCATTCAAGACGTTTGAGAATGATTTGAGAAAAGTTTTGGATCATGATTATTGGAGTCGGGTCTGGATTTTGCAGGAGGTAGCGTTGGCATGGCATGTGTCGATAATGAGTGGGCCCGAAATCATTGCAAGTAATGACTTAATAGCCGTCCTTTTGTGGCTACATCGACTCCAGGACGCGCAACCAGCTAAGCCACCGGCAGTGGACTCCGTTGCATGGCATTCTTTAACCGACCCCTTGACCTTCTCGTTCATCGATCTCAAAATGCACTTCCGGATTGGACATTTTAGTCAAATTCCAAAATTAGGGGTAGGATTTCTTCCTTACACTGTGCGATTGCAGGCCACGGATCCAAGAGACAAGGTGTACGGCCTACAAGGAATAACCCCAATGCGAGTCGAAGTAGATTATGCAAAGGATACAAATGGCGTCTATCTCGACGTAGCCAAGAAGTGGATTGATGCAGACTCGATATTCTCGCTACTCTGTCGAGCGGGAGTTGGCCTCCAGCCAAATTGGAAAAACCCATTTGACCTCCCATCTTGGGTCCCAGACTGGCATACCCTGTCCCATGGAAGGGCATCAAACCACTATCAGACTGCGGCATTCACGAACCGAGCAGTAAGGACCGAAGATGGAGTCCAGTTTCCTCACTCACTTCCCCGAGTCACGGCGGGTAATCGGCTTGTGCTAGGAGGCGCAATTTTCGACTCAATTGTTGCTCTTGAATCTAATTTCGGAGGACCTCATGGGAATATGAGTGATATGGTTGCATTCTGCGCTAGTTTTGCACAGTTAGATAATGATCCCAATGGGGGGTCGTACCCAACCAAGATCCCTCATCTGCAAGCCGCATTCCGCTTGATACAATGTGGTAATTTCTCGTATGACAGGAGCAGCACGTATGAGCTTTGTCAAGGGTTCCTTTACGCATTAGCTCATCTGGATTTGCCATTTCGAAATCGTACGGCTGAACTGCCTGAATGGAGTACTGATCGAATCGAACGACTGTCATTGCTGACAGGACTGCGGACAGATGAGCACTTTTCTGAATCCCTGCAGGAATTGGTGCTAGGTGCCGGGCTTCCTTGTCCAGAAGAGTGGCGTGGTCTGCCAGCATTTAAAGTTTTGAACGAAGGAAGGGGACGCTCTCGGAAAACACATTGGAGCGTGGTCCGTCACTGTTTCGATATCGTCATGTGCCGTCGTATATTCCATACTTCGAAAGGATACTTAGGTGTTGGGCCACCTGGAATCGGCGATGGAGATGTTGTGGTGACATTGAGCGGTGTTCCCTGGCCAGCAGTTTTTCGTAAGAAAGAGTCTAGCTATCAGCTTGTTGGACTGTGCTGTGTTATTGATATAATGAGCTCTGAGTTCTGGGATGCTTGGAAGGAAGGCAATGACTCTGAGGACAATATGGAACGATTTGAGTTATGCTGAGCGTTTACTTAGCTGATTACAACGCTGACTCGGGAACGCCGTTCCAATAAACAAAGGATCGAATATGATAGCCGAAGGAATCTCGATACATAGGAGCGACACAATTCGATGCAAACATAAAATTAAGGGAAAAATACTAATCACGACTTTCAACTATCTGTCCCAGCAGCCTGAACCCAAACTCCAATGCTGAACTTTACCTCGCTCTTGAACTATACGCTTGATCTTCACTCATAAAATCAAATGAATCGAGGTCAGTCCTTAGGTTCCTGGTGTTTCTTTCATTCTCTTCCAGTTCGCAGGTAGATGACCAGCCATCCGCAATCTATCAGACTCGCTTTTTATCATCTCCCATAGATCGAACATTTGATTTTGAAAAGGTCCATTCGGCGTCTCATTTGGTACATTGTAAAGAGGGGGCGACATTTCAGTCGAAAAAATCAAGTCCAACATGGAGCTGGAGCCTCTCACACACCTGTCAAGCATTGCCTCCTCACTCAACCTCTCCCCAATCCGTGCCTCCACTCCTCTCCTCGCACCTCAAAACCTTACCCCCATAACAGAAGATGCTACTGACCTTGCCGACGATTTCCTGGACCGTCGTCGTATCGACTCAGCAGCCGCCAAGCCGCCCTCCATGAGGTCAAGAATAATGAAATCGAAGAAAAGTCAGAAAACCACCGATAGAACGATCAAAGAGATCTTCGACGCCTTAGACACCATTGTCACATCGCGTGGCTCCCCAGAAATAGCTCATGTCTTAATATAAATGCTGCAAACCGCAGGCGGCGATGTGAACTGGGTCCCTCCGACGAAACAAAGTTTGACGAAAAGATTGGCTAGTAGTAAAAAACTTCATTCGACTGAGAGTCAATTACTTCTCGTTGCTACTAAAGGAAGCCATTTGGAGATGATAGCTGTATTGGCATCATACTCAGAACAGTGGATTCGAGACCAATGTTTGAGAGCTGCTGTGGATGGAGACGATTCAGCGGCGACACAGCTTCTGTTGAGGTATGGCGCAGATGCTAATACTCTCGAACCAGAATTTCCGTTTTGCAAAGCGGTAGAAAAAAGGAAGTTGGAGATCGTACGCCTAATACTGAACGCTCCTAAAGCTCTTGCTGCGGAATGCATTTCGAAGGCGTTGTTGCCTGCGGTCGATATTGGGAATGTTTCTCTGGTATTACACTTTCTCCAAAAAGGGGCGACTATTCGTTCGAAAATTTTGCCCCTTTCAGACGGGCTTTCAGACGAGCCATTCAAGTTTCGAATCTGGAAATGACAGTTGCAATGCTGGCTTCTGGCGGAAGATTACCGACCTCCCAATTATTGGATGAATCGATAGGTCAAGTTTTCTCAGCCGAGGTACATCAGCGATCGGTACGCCATTACCAATTCTTGGAGGTATTGCTATGTGCAGGCAGTAAAGGCAATTTCACAAACAAGTGCTTGGCTCAAGCAGTGATGCAAATTTCCGTTGAGGTGGTCCAGCTGTTTGTCCGTCATGGTGCTTCAGTTGACTACGACTCAGCCAAGGCCCTCCATTATGCAATTTCGAATTTGCATTTAGAGCTTATCAAGATACTACTTAGTAGTCAATCACCTCCTTCCATTCAAAATTCTTCAGCTGCGGTTACGACTACCATGCAGCTCCAAGATACTGGCTCTCGACTAGAAATCATTCGACTTCTACACTCAGCTGGTGCCGGAGGGACACAGGTCGATATCGCATTGACTGATGCCGTGAAGATAAAGCCCTTCGATCAGCCAAGTTCAGATCTCTTACGGGTTTTACTAGAGATGGGTGCCGATGTGAACTATGAGAACGGACAAGCGGTCCAGCACGCAGCCAAAAGGGGAAAGTTGGGAATACTCAAAGTACTGCTCCATACGAATCCATCAACAACGACTCTCTCCCGAGCTTATAAGACGGCATTTAGGTTGAAGTCCGGTTCTCGAGGGAAAGTAGTCCCATTGATCCTCAAAGCCGGAATGCCAATCGGCGACGAAGTTAATGAGTCTCTAGTGACGCTTGTGAAAGAACCAGCCCCCGATCGCGAATTGATTCAGATCTTTCTCCAAAATAAAGCATCGGTATTGTTCAACCAGGGTCAATGCTTGGTTGAAGCTGGCCTGGCGATGGATGTCCAGACTTTCAAGATGTTACTCGACGTCATTCCATGCATACACAACACCGCCGAATTCATCTCATCGATCCTCACCAACATTTTCCACCAAACGCAAAAAGAGGTTTGGAATTCAGAGGGACTTTCCATAATGAAAATGCTACTCAATAGCGATGTCTTGACGAACACATTGGACGAGACGCTGATTTTTGCTGTCAATGCTCCCCACTCAGTTGTTAGCGAAAGCCACGAAACATTGGATTTCGTCAATATTTTGCTTCGAAAAGGTGCGGATGTCAACTACAAGAATGGATTTGTTTTACAGAAAGCGGCGGAGTTTGGGATGTTGGAAATAATAGGAGTTCTCGTCGGCGAGAAGTGTTCGGCCTTGACGTTGAACACTGCTTTTCCATATCTTCTGGCCTCGAATAATTTGGTTCCAGAAGATTTCATCCTGGCCATGACTGCTCTATTTTATGGCGATGGGAAAACATTTGATAGGGAGTTCAGACATCCTTTGCTTGAACCTTTGATTTTCTTGGCTTTGAAACGATACCCAGAAAGTAAATTGCTGCTTCAAGCATTGCTTGACGTAGGAGTTTTAGCAGATCAAGTTGTGCTATCGGAAGAACATGCTCATGGACTTGGCGAGGAATACATTACCCCATTGTTGTGGGTTATAGCCCAACCTGTGACCTCGATCCAGACGGACTTGACTAGGATGCTTCTAGGCTATGGAGGTATGTCTTTCAAACCCTGCCACATATCAACCGATTACTGATTTGAACAGCAAATCCCAACTTCTATACAGCGAATTCCGGAACAACTCCATTGCTAGTAGTAACAAAAGCTAAAAACCACGCGATCATGAAAATCTTGATTGATGCTGGAGCTGAAGCATCATTGGCAGATAACTCAGATACTTCACCATTGTGGTATGCTAGCCGAGAAAACGACATTGAAGCCGTAAAAATGTTGCTTAACGCGGGAGCAACAAAAAACGACGGAAGTCTCCATGAAGCATCACATCATCTCCACATCAAAACTGTGAATATGCTACTGGATGCTGGCTATACGCTTGATTTCCCTTATCCGCGATATGATGGAAGAACCGCATTTGAGGAGTTATGTCAAAACGCTTCAAGCACTGCAACATACCAACCCATCAAGGACAAATTGTTGGAATCCACAATCGAAACGCTAATTAATTCCGGAGCCAACATCAAACGCCGGCAGAATGGAAAATCCCTACTTCTCATTGCGATCGATGGATCTAACCCCATGCCCACGGTGAAGGTTCTGCTAAGAGCTACATGTACAGATGCATCACCGAAGACTTCAACCTCTACACCGAGGCTGGTTTCACCTACTCTCCAACAATGTACATCAGGAAGGGCATGTGCAAAGCTCCGAAGGTTTACTTCCCAGATTTATTAAAGCTACTCAAAGGTAGCAATGCAATCGATAGATATTGGAACGAAAGCACTTTACTTCCCCAACCACCCGACATGGTCAATGCACCTCGACACATCCAAGCAGCCGAAACACAGCGGCTAGCAGAAGTCCTCACGGAGGAGCGCCGGAAAGAAAATCTGCGCATACAAAGACAAGAGGAACTCGAAGCAGCAGGGCAAGCAAGTGAACTGGCACGCCAGAAATTTCTGGAGGAGAAAGAACACCATGAGGAGATAGCGCGTACTATCCAGAATGCGCTCGTAGCTGAGGCAAAACTGAAGAAACAGTTGGATGACGAAGCGGCGGAGCGAAGACGAAAGGCGGAGAATGGTGAATGGGAGTCATTCCTCGCGAGGGAAGCGAGAGAGAAGCAGTTGCAAAATGATATTGTAGAGCTGAAGAAACGGAGTCAGAAAATCGATGCAGCGACACGCCGACAGCAAAAGCGAATCAAAAAGCGAAACAGGAGTTAATTGAAGAGGAGGCGACACATTATTTGTACATGGAAGAAATGAATAGAGTAACAGACGAGAGAGCATTTGTGTTGGTGGAAAAGCAGAGCAGAATATTGGAAGAGCAGGAAAAGCAGAGGGTGAAACAGGAGAAGTTCGATAAAGCAAAGGAAAAGAGGAAATGGGCTCTGTTGGCAGAGCAGAAGAAGTTGATGGAGGAGAAGGAGAAAAAGAGACTGCAACAGGAGAAGTTGGATATGCAGCAGCAGACGAGACTTGAAGGGCAATGGGTGCAGCAGAGAGCGATTGTGAGGGATATGGAGCGAGTTAAAGAGCAGCTGGTTTCGAGACAGGCGGGTGGCGGGAGAAGATATAGTTTTTACTCAGATGACTCTCAATAGCTTGATAGCAGCAATAACACCCAAGGGCATCCCTCATATACGCTAAAGACCATAATAGACGCGGCTGGCTCACCAGTTAATTAATGCCTGAGGTAAGGTTGTAAACTTTTTCGATTCTGCGTCGCAAGCTGGGACGATCCTTTATCCTTCTCCCGCACCTTTGTGAACAAACCATCTTCAAGCTCTCCGCTTTTCAACTTGCACCTTTTATACTATAAGCAATGCCACCCTCTCGAATCGAGACCTTGAGAGTCGATCATGAGCCTGCATCGCGATCAAATAAATGATCTCTGGCATTGGTCATGTGTTGGGTGATCACTGTGATGATTTCCTCCCTCAAATGCTTGAATCGATAGACATCGTCGTCTTCCATTGCAGCACGTGCGTCTTGCAGAAGATCCTCGCAAAAATCGAAAGGGCTTGCATCTTCATCTTCTATTGTAAATTAGTAATATGATACTCCCAAGCGCCGCTAGTCCAAACCAATTAGAAGCTTCACTCTCGAAGATTCCAACCAGGCTCTAACATTTTGGCAGGAGAGAACATGGGTAAGTAAGGTATGTTTTGGAATTGCGCGAAAACCTAAATATGATTGGCTATTATTCTATTTGACAACATAAAGATAACTCGCGCTTTGATACTTGTAGACGATTAAAAAGCCTAACTCAAATACGGGCTAGCGTGTGCCTTCTATCGCTCTATCGCAAGTCGATCTCCCGACGTTATTCCAACATTCTACAAATAATTAATTACCTTGCACTTCTCACACTCTTTATTGGAAGCAAATATTCGAAGCCTAGCAAAACGCGCTCATATCCATCTCCGCTCAAGATGAAGGCTCTGGTTTGCAATTTCCACGTCTGCCTTCAGCGTATGGAAACACACTAACTCACCCACTTCTCTAGGACATTCGAATCAAGAATAAATATCGCGTCGAGCGTAAGATTGGGGGAGGTGGCTTTGGTGTTGTCTACTCTGGTACTTGCTCCTCCTCTCGAGGGCGACGAAGACTGACTGCGTGAAAGGGACCGATCTCGAAACCGGTGAGGAGATCGCCATCAAGCTCGAGCACAGCGGAGACGGCATGCCTATACTCGATCACGAAGCTAGTGTCTACAAAGCTCTCGTTGGTGGGATCGGGATACCGCGCGTCCGCTGGTACGGGACGGAGTGCGAATTCTATGTCATGATCTATGATCTACTCGGTCCAAGCCTAGAAGACCTCTTCAACTTTTGTGACCGAAAGTTCTCACTAAAGACGGTCCTCCTACTTGCCGATCAACTAATTCCTCGCATCGAATACATCCACCACAAATCTTTCATCCATCACGATATTAAGCCGGATAATTTCCTGATGGGAACCGGCAAGCTTGGAAATGCAGTATACGTCGTTGATTTTGGCCTTGCCTAGGAATACAGGGATCTAGAAACACAAATTCATGTGGCATATCACGACAAGCACAAGTTAGGGGGCACTACTCGTTACGCCAATGTGAATAATCATCTGGGAGTTAGTATGTATGAATCCATCTATTAGGAGATTGTGACTGAGTGTGACCTAGAGCAATCCCGCCGCGATGATCTTGAATCGCTTGGATATATGATGATTTACTTTGCCCGCGGCTCTCTGCCTTGGCAAGGCCTAAAGGCCGCGACAGAGGACGAGAGAAACGAGCGTATTAAAGATAAGAAGATAAACACCTCGATCGAGGACCTTTGCGGTGACCTCCCAAAGGAATTCGCAACCTATCTCAAGTATGTCCGTGATCTAGGTTTTGACGACCAGCCTAATTACTCCTATCTTCGCAAACTTTTCCACGATCTCTTCGTGCGCAAGGGTTTTCAGTATGATAACGTATTCGACTGGACGATTAAGAAATTCTTCATGATCCATAACGGCATCGACCCGCCAGCTCAAACTCAAAGTCCGGCAAAAGGCAACAAGCATCGACGCGCTTCCACAAACCTGGCTTCTGCTGGTCAGCCACATCCTTTGTCAGGTCAACCCGTCAGTCAGAGAGTCTCGAAACACACCAGGATTGGAAGGTCACACAACGTAGAAGCTCGCAAGAAAAGGCAAGCTTAGCTCCTGGAATAGACCTAGCATGTGGGTACCAGTATATTGGGACTTGTGGTCAGTGTTATCGCAAGGACGCCAACGACCAGCTAGTTGTCAAACACGCCTCCTGTACAAAAGGTGTGCGGCCGACGCCTTGGAACCTCTGTCGGAGGTTCTGTCATAATGGGGCGGATTGTAGCCTTTATTTCTCTGCCTGCGAGGTAAGTAGTCGTTTTCTCGCTCTGGACCTCAAGATTCCCGTGTCCTTCCTGAAACCCTGGGATATGCTGACAAAAACAGGTTCGTTGTTCGCATTCTCGATGCGTATAATCCCACCAAATGCATCGGACGAGGTATCTGCCCGAACCTTAGCCCTCCGTGCTATGGTCAAGAAGGCATGGAAGGAGAGAGAATCGGACCAGGAGGACTCAAAGTCGGTGTGGTCAATGCTAGATTTGGTGGGTTCAAGAAGGAGCAACTTAATATATTTCTCGTATACCTCTGCTGCTTTGCGGCGGTCGGTCCTATCCCTCGCTCCCCTTTAAGCTTAGCGCCGCCCCGCCAGCGGAACGTCCCCGATTCCGAAGCTCCACTCCACAAGTGCAAGCAAGTGTTCGCGGAAACGAACCAGTCCGAGCACAACATCTGCAAAATGACGTATCCCTGCAAATGCAAGATCGCAATTCAATTGAGAATAGACAGGGATGGACGGATATGCATGTGAAGGCGGGGCTGGGAGCGAATTCAGCTGCAGGTGGGCAGGAGGTTAAATTCAACATAAGATGTCTGGTATGCTATGATTGTGTGTTCATATCTGGATATCACGGTATGTAGAGCACATTGGAGACGAAGGTGGTGTAGGAAACCATGCATTTATGCGTTCATAGACCATCGCGAGTAGCTGAGAAGCTATTTTGTCCATCTTAACCCATGCCGAAACCTATCCTTCCCATCCCAGCCCTAATCTCTCTGTTATCATTAGAGAGCATCATAAAGAAAGCCATCGCATCGCATCGCATCGTACAATCATGATTCTTCCCAACCAGCAATAACAACATTTAATAGTTGTCGTTATTGTTTCCGCTTCCGTAATTTCCACCACTAGTTCCAGATGAGAACTCATCATTGCCAGCAGCAGCGCGCTTAGCAGCACCCTTTTCTTGTAGACCCTCGTTCTTCATGATGCCACCAGCCTTCTGCATCAACTTGCCCATGGTGCTGTCACTACCCTTGTTGCCAGAGGTGTTGGAGTCGTCATAGTTGTTACCATTTGAACCTCCGTAGCCACCAGATGTATTTCCTGATCCGTAGTTGTCTGACGAGGTATTACCGCTACCATAGGTATCTGTACCGCCAGTTGTTGAGGAGCCATAGTTGCCAGATGAGGTGTTACCACTGCCGTAGGTATCGGATCCGCCGAGGCCTGATGATTGATTGCCGCTGCCGTATGTATCGGACGAACCAAGGCCTGATTGACCAGTACGACCACCAGTGGTTGAACCGTAGGTATCGCTAGTGTCATTACCACCATATCCACCAGAGACGCCACCAGTGGTTGAAGAGCCGTAGGTGTTATCTCCTCCCAGACCAGATTGACCTGTTTGTCTACCTGAATCATATGAGTCGTCACCTCCGAGACCAGACTGTCCTCCTAGGCCAGATTGACCAGTGCGACCAGATGAGCCGTAGCTATCATCTCCTCCGAAACCAGATTGACCTCCCAGACCGGACTGACCAGTGCGGCCAGATGATCCGAAGCTGTCATCTCCTCCAAGACCAGACTGGCCTCCTAGACCAGATTGTCCTGAGCTACCGTAGGTGTCGGTGTTACCGGCCTGAGAAGGAATATGTTAGTGAATGTCTTGTGGAAAGGTGAAATGAGAAACCGCAGGACTAGATTGGAAGTCAGAGGCACTTACGCCATAGCTGTCACCTCCAAGACCTGAGTTACCTCCTTGGCGGCCAGAAGACTATGGGCTGGTTAGCATATGGAACTTGATCAGAATTACCCTCGAAAGCTTCTCAGCATCGAGGTGAAGGTGAAGGTGAAGATGAACGTACGCCATAGGAGTCATCACCAGTGTTGTTGTCGTAGTTAGACATGATTATTGTGGTTGTTTGTTTGTTTGGTTGTGAGTTGAGTGTAGATCTTTGAAGTTTGAGTTGAGTTAGAGTTTGTATGAAGCAAAGGTTGGGTTGGGAAGGATTTCTTATATGTCAAGCGGGGTTTAGGCCTTCTGACGATTTCGTACCCCTCGGCTACGTATGAGCTCGACGAACTTGTCACTTGTGACGAAGCTACTCCTTCCTAGGAAGTGAATCGCCTCGCCCGTACCTTCCAGCTCCAGTCAACTGCACTTTCCCGCAAAAAGCACGTTGCGTCATCCACGTGCCGCTTTCTGTTCCAAAAGTAGCCATTCGCACATCTGCATCCTGCAAATCATTGGCCCCAGCCGAAGCACAGATCATATCGAAGATCTGTATCCATATCGAACTCACTTTTGGATAGGCAGTCAGCTCATGAAACAGGGCAGGACAACCGCCAACAAGCTTCTCCCAAGCCCAAAACAAGCCATACTCCACAACGAGGGCGAATAGAAATTAGGTCTCAATGGCCCGATTATGGCACAATCGCATAGGAACAGCACGATTAGAGGCTAAACTCCCACACGAGAACCTTAAGGAGAATCTCTGGCAATCAGGATTCAGCTTGATGCACACGGCTTGGCAAACAGTTAGTTCAAGGGTTGCTGCAAGGACGATGGCCTGGCCAGATGGTGGGTCAGCGCATCGGGTGAGGCTATGGCCTGCAGCGAAGACCTGCTGTGAACCCAGCCCCGCTTTGCTGCCCTGGCTCGGCTTCGATCAAGCTAGAGTTTAGTTGGCAGGAAAGGAAAACCAGGACTGGTTGGATTGGAAGGTATTGGAAGGCGTGCTTGCTGAAAAGCTTGCGATTCGGCTGTCTCTCCATCCCTCTATCCCTCCATCCCTCCATGGCAGAAAAAGCGAGGTTGTTTCCACCTCGCTCTCCCCGCTAAGCTAAAGCGTCATGATCGGCACAAGTTAGAGGTGGCTGTGCGTGGCGTTAAGAACCACCAATCAATTGTTGGCAGGGAGAATGCCCCGCATCGAGATCCGAGACATCCTCGCATCACCTTCGTCATACTGAGGTACTTTCCCGAACAGTGATTCTTCGTCGCGTCGAGTTCAAGAATGCCAGTCTGGAAGGTTCCATATTGGATATTGGATTGAATTTTCCTATGCAGAACAATTTGGACTGTCCAGCTGATCCAGTATCAGAATCAATTCTAAAAGTATGCAAGCCACTCTGAATTTGCTTGGATCCACCTCCCAGGTTCATCTAAGCTTGGAACTCACGAGCTGGAATGGAAACTCTGGCAACGCCGAAAAGCAAAACCTTTCCCCACAAAACATTTCCGGCTGAGTCGGACAGATGAACGCCGCTCGACTGACCCAAGATCTTACCAACTCATCTGACGTATTTACTGTGCCACATATTAGACACGGCTCCTTCCGCCTATCATAGATTGGAAAAAGCTTGATTTAGACTCACCTCATGAACCGCTTATGGAAATCTGATCGAAGGAGATCCTACAGGGACGATCAGTACGAAGAATAATCTCGGTTTCCAACCGATCCGCGGAAGATCAATACTCACATTGACGAACTCCTTCTTCTTGCCTTTATCATCAGTCCCACGAGCTTGGTTCTTGAAGATCACATCGTCATCCCATCTGGATATATTGTGAGTGCATGATCATGGCTAAACATAGATCCTAGACATACCTCCGCTTCACGTTGAAGTCGGCTTTGGGGTTCAGTAAAGGGTTGCCGAGAGCAATGTCTTTCTCCCGCTCAGCCTCCTCTACTGCCGCCTTTTCTCGTTCCTGCAGACTTCCCGTCAGTGATGCCGAAATATAGCTATATCGGGAAGCTTGTTCTAACCTCTTGCTCTCTTTTCTCTGCTCTCTCACGCTTGATCTTCTCTAATTCTCGTTGTAGCTCCGCTGTTTCGTCTTCATCATCACTGAATCGTGAGCAGGCTCCCAATCTGCTAATGATGACAGATCTCACCTATCATCTTCACTACTATCTTCTTCCTCATCATCCTCCGAGTCTGCATCGATATCCCTCGTTTCCTCTAATATACGCCTTCGCTTGGCTTCAGGATCTTCTTCATCCTCAGCTTCCCCATTCTCCAGCTGCCTCTTTGATGAATTCGTAGCAGGTTCAGGAGTATCTGCCACCGGAGCATGTCCACCTTTAACCTTCGCAAAGTGCGCAGCTTCGGCCTGGAGTAATTCTGCTCTAAGGTCGCGGACTTGGTGATCTGCGTCTCCTCCTTGTCCTGGTTTTCTACAATCCTGTCAGAAAAGAGTGCTCGTAGAAATGTGTACACCTCGTACCGGACTTTCAGCTGTGTATGAGCTGGTAGGAGACGTTGGTGATATGCAGGTCCTCGATTTGCTTCCTTTCCCTTTGCCTATTTACAGTGAGTCGCGTGCTGGAAACAGAGTCGCGATGTGCCTACAGGGTCAAACGTAGGTCTGTGAGCTATTAAATATTAGCATAGATACGATTTTACCATCTTGGGAGTGCAGCTTACCAGTAGTCATGATTGCTGTGTGTATCCTCAAAAGTAACTTGTCAATGTCTGGTAAATGCGCATCTCTAATGTCCCAAAGATTTCGATGCAAGTCACACTAGTACATTCCGCTAGTCCAGATCAAGCTTACCGCCTTTGGCAGAATCCCAAATCTCGCCCGCATTTTCTCGTAGCCCTTTCAAGTAAACAATCATCACAAGAAAATAAAATGCCAAAAGAAGTAGAACCCTCTCTCAACGAGAGGCAATTCTTTGCCAAAGCTCTACAAGAAGATATACGATTAGATGGCAGAAACTTCGACCAATTCCGAGCTCTCGAGCTCGAATTTGGAGACGAATATGGAGTCGCAGACGTGAGGTTAGGGAACACAAGGTACGTTATTCCACAACCACATTCCCAACGATCCTATTACCATTTCCCACAGTCTTCATCTCCAGCTAACACCCCTCCAGAATCTTAACAAAAATCACCTCCGAAGTAACAACCCCCTACCCCGAACGCCCCTTCGAAGGCATCTTCACCATCCTCACCGAACTCTCCCCCATGGCCGCCCCCTCCTTCGAGCCCTCCCGCCCCTCAACAACCGAACTCCACCTCTCGCGCCTCCTCGAGAAAACCCTCCGTCGCTCCGGCGCCATCGATCTCGAATCCCTATGCCTCATCTCCGCACAAAAATGCTGGTCTATCCGCGCAGACGTGCACGTCTTATCTCACGATGGGAACCTCGTCGATGCTGCAGCGATTAGTGTCATTGCCGCGTTACAGCATTTCAGGAAGCCGGATACGAGTACGGAAGGCGAGAGTGTGACGGTGCATACGCTGAAGGAGAGGGAGCCGGTGCCGTTGAGTTTGCTGCATCATCCTTTGTGCGTGACGTTTAGTTTTTATGGGGAGGGCGTGCTGGGGAAAGAGGCGGCGCAGGAACAGGATGAGAAGGTGCTGGTCGATTCATGTTTGTTGGAGGAGCAGTTGCGGGAGGGGGCGATGACGGTGGGGATGAATCGGCATGGAGAAGTGTGTCAGATCGCAAAGCTGGGAGGGGTACCGGTTGATGCGTTGACGATATTGCATTGTGTCAATGTTGCCAGTGTGAAGGTTAAGGAGATCTCAAAGTTTATTGAGAGTCGGTTGCAATTGGATGCGAAGAAGAGGGATAAGGGGGGCTTGATCGCGGAACTTCTTAGCGCTGAAAATGATAGAGCATCATGAAGTGAAAAGATTCGAAAGAATAATCTGATATGTGGTCTAACTAAGTATATCTACATCCTTGCAGTCCTACTGACAGTGCCATATTTCGCTTGCCAAGCGAAGAAATACAGCAAGGCTGCTAGGGGCTGACCGATGAGGGTAAAAGAGACCCAAAAAATACAATTGCCAATAATCCGTCCATTAATTCCATTCATTTTCTCTAGAGGTGCCGTGATAGCGATTAGGGGCAACTGAGCAACCATGCCAAGAAAGGCGACGCCTAAGATTGATATTAGCTCAGATCGCCATCAATGCAACGAGACTTACCAATGATATTGTGAGTTGGCACACCGACAAGCAATTCATGTAGAATTCCTGAGAAGGTAAAGACAAAAACACTAGCAGAATATTGACTCCAACCTCTACCAATAAGAGGAGAGAAGACATGCCGCTTCATGAACTGGTAGACGGGCTTATTCCAAGTTCTCCAATATGCACCAACACTAGGACTGTTCCACCAGTCGGCATAGAATTCTCGGTCTCCAAATTTCATCACCTCCGCCAAAGCATTCAAAAATGATTGGAACAGGGCGAAAAACCCAGCGAGCCAGATAACCAAGCTAATAGTAGACAGCTTCATGAGTCTCTCCAAGATGGAAGATAAGTCTAGTGAGGCTAAGTGGTCCAAGGAGTTTCGTAGCACGGGCGCGGCATATTGGGCGCTTGCAATCCACATAAATGCATTCAACCCGAAGACCTCAGCCATGCGCTTCGCCACGAAAACCCATCTGATTTTCGTGGTCCTGGGATATACGGGTTGGTAGACTAAAGTTGGAGCCCACCAGAAATATGTCAGATTCCCAAGTGTAATGTTTTCTGGGTATGGGCATTTCTGGTAGATCTCAGGTAGGATGTCCTCTTCTCGATTTGATGGATGAAGGTACGAATGTCGGAGGTCTCGATTCGTGAATGCATAGGAAGCAGTCTTCAGCCACACAATAATCGCATGGACCTCACTCAATGTCCCAATCAGAGGATGGTGGATGAAGAAGTAGACAATGACCGAGGTAATGAGCAAACAAAGCGTCGCATTGAGACCATGAACCCATGCGATCAGTACCCACGTAGAGTGGAACTTCTTGCGCTCTTCATCGGATGGAACATAGCTTCCTCCTGGGGTAGCTGTTCCAGATCTCTTCTTACCACCTCGCAGTGATCTTCTTGCTTGTTGTGCAGCTACCAATTCGACGACATAGGCCAGAAAGAGGTGACATGGTATGATGAAGTATAAGGCCGCGCCGAGGATGATATCTTGTCGTTGATAATTATGGCATCGTATGCATATAAGAACTCCATACTGGTATCAATTAGCTCCAATGCGTCCAAATACAGCATGGATGCTAACCTTCTTGAAGTTCTCAATCATCAAGCGCAAATTGCCAACAACTATCACCAATGTTAGACGTGCGCTTCATTCTAGGACATTCTCTCGAGGACATACTCAAGACAATTACCATCAAATTCCGGAACCCCAGAAAACTTGGGGTCGATTCGGCATCGTGACTGAGGCATGACGTCCGTAGTTTAGAATGGACAGCGGCAACATGTCTGTATTTCTTTTTCGTATGTGTGCGAATTGGGGCGAGAGGTTGTGGCGCGGAGAAGCCATTGGGATTCACATGTGAATTGCCTGATCTTTTGATTGGACCTTCGCTGCGAACATCTGCGCCCGTAACGGTTGCAGTATTCGTCGTCGCCTCCATTGTCAAGACCCTGCGATAAGAAACATTAACAAGGAAGAGAGGAAGAAGTCCTCGAGAATAATTATGCGGTTGGCATCAACAAGGAAACGATACGATGAGCTCGCGGGACACTGGCGGGGCAGGCGCAGGCTACCTAGGCGAGGAGATGATGAAACAGTATTCCAACCTATGGACTGGACTGAAGAAGAACGAAGTGCAGTAGGGAAAGAATATATAATGCTGGAAGAGTTCTACATGCTTGCGCTCCTTCATCCAATTGGACGGGATAAGAAGTGCTCTTCGTCGCCTCCAATGGGTTGCAATGAGTTGAATTGGCTTGTTGGCTCATTGTTGAGAAGCGTGAGGAGAAATCGCGGCAGGGATCGCGAAACTCACACTCACTCGGAAGCTCGGCGGCTAGGGGAAACTATTCTTCCGGCCTCCGACAAACCCCTTGCTCAGCCTTCAAGCGATCCCAAAGCAGAAGCGTGATGCCCTTTTGACCATCTGACTTGAATGGTGAAGACTTCGAGTCAACATCTCTTGTGACATACTTTCCATCTTACTTAATTACGTCAACGCCTCGGTCATTTCAGGAACACCTCCCATCTGACAGAGGCTCAGCGACGAGAATGACACGGTAGTGAAAATGGCATACGAGCAACGCGGCGAGCGCGACTATGGAGGCCAAGGCCAAGGCGGCGGTGGAGGAGGCGGAGGAAACTATGAAGGCGTATTCATCAGGGGCAGAGCGAAGCGTGAGTTGCAGAGTCTCGTTGCTTTGGTTGACGTTGGGGAGGATGCGAGCTTTGAGCTGTTGTTTGTTTTCGCAAAGCAGGAGAAGGGCATCGGTTGTCCAGGCATCTTTCAGACAGACGGCTTCCCCTCTGTTTTGAACGATCTTTTTACCAGCCTTAACGAGGCTCCTGGGACCTTCACAAAGAGCTATGCAGATCACGTGACTGGAGACATCTTCCAGAAATTACGGCTTAGAGAGATCGAACACTGCTGATTCTTGCCATATATAGGACCTGTTACTGACTATGGATCTACGATTGTGCATTGGATGCGGAATAGGCAGCCGAGATTTAGGGGAGGGTATCAGGGCGAGATGGAGAGACCGAGTGCAAGTTATATCGTTGATGTACGTCCCTCTGATCATATCACACATATTCATCTGACACAATCTAGATGCTGCCACCTCTGGCGAGGCTGAATAGTCCTGCAGACACCATCCCCTCTCGCTTTCTACACGCTTCGCTGAACAAGAATAAGCATCCAGTAAATATCGTGCGCTGGACACCAGAAGGCCGAAGATTACTCACAGGCTCCAGCAGCGGAGAGTTCACTCTGTGGAATGGGACCGGTTTTAACTTCGAGACGATCATGCAGGCACATGATGTCGCGATCCGAGCTATGTCTTATTCGCATAGTGATGACTGGCTCTTATCAGCTGATCAAGACGGCCTGATCAAATACTGGCAACCGAACTTTAACAACGTCAAGGTCATCCAAGGACATAATGATGCTATTAGGGATATTGCCTTTAGTCCAAACGACTCGAAATTTGTCACGGCATCTGATGATTCAACACTAAAGATTTTCGATTTTGCGGGAGGAGTTGAAGAATCGGTACTAACTGGTCACGGATGGGATGCAAAAGCAGTCGACTGGCATCCTACGAAAGGCTTACTCGTATCTGGATCAAAAGACCATTTAGTAAAGTTATGGGATCCTCGCACAGGACGGTGCTTGACGACGCTCCACGGCCATAAGAATACCATCACCAAGACGTCGTTCGAGAGAGTCCGAGGGCAATGTCTAGCATCCTCCGCACGAGATCAAACAGCACGTGTATTCGACCTCCGAATGATGCGTGATATTTGCCTCCTGAAAGGTCACGAGAAAGAGATCTCAACCTTAGCCTGGCATCCCATCCATTCTTCCATGCTCAGCACGGGCGGCGCCGACGGAGCAATGTTCCACTACCTACTCGACGAGCCTAACAACCCACCAGGCGTACCACCAACACTAGCACCATACGATTCTCCGGACCCTTCAACGGCGCCCGCACAAACCATCTATCCAGCTCATAAGATCAACCATGCTCATGAGTTTCCAATCTGGTCTCTGGACTGGCATCCCCTAGGTCACATCCTCGCGTCAGGATCCAACGACCGGACGACGAAGTTCTGGACACGAGCCCGTCCAGGCGACACAGATATCTCCAACGACAGACATCATATCGGCGAGGCAGCAGCCGAAGCTCAAGGGACATGGGATCGCCGCGGTGGTCGTAGACAACGACAAGAGGAAGAAGAGCAAGAAATGGAAGACGAGACAGAAGGGCTCGTCGATCAGAAAATGCCTCCAAAACTCCCTGGTTTTCCTGGTATTCCTGGCTTACCACTTCCGCAATTTGGCAAAGATGGGTCAAGTCAAGGCGGTGCACAGCCCAAGATTCCTGGAATGGGAGGTGCCGTTCCTCCTCCACCACCTGTATTTGGAAATGGTCTCCCTCCTCCACCATTGCCAGGTCTAGACCCAAATCATCCGCCAGATTTCGCAAAGTTGGCGGAGATGATGCAGAAAGCTGGCTTACCGCCACCTCCACCTCCTGTGGGAGGACAAATGCCTTTGCCACCTGGAATTCTACCTCCTGGTATATTACCTCCTCCCGGATTTGCAGCTGGATTTCCTCCACCACCACCTGGGATGGGTGCGCCCCCTTTCCAGATACCTGGCATGGGTGTTGGGATGGGTGTTGGGATGGGTGGTGGGATGGGTGGTGGGGAGAATAGAGATAGTACACCACCAACGAGTGGTGCTGGCAGTATCAGGAGAAGAGGGCCGTTGCCGAGTCAAGAAGAGAGTCTGAGGATGGAGCAGAGACAGGGGAAGTATACGAAGGCTAGGTAGCGAGTTAGGAAGTATCAAAATAGGATTTGTATAACAGAGAGGAATACCTTCGGCGTTTGCTGGTCACTTCATAGCAGATTTCAAAATGCTGTTTCGTGATATGAAAACTTTAGATGCCGTGCCTTGAAAGGTCTTTTTGATTACAGTGTATTGGTGTATGCTATCTATGTCATGGTATATCAAGTACAAATACAACAAAACCAGTAAAAGACAAAACTCCATGCTATGCGAATGCCCCCGCCAATGCAATACAAATGCTGTGTAACAATGCCACGCCAAATCAAATCAAACATAGAACAACAGAAAACGCCCTCGCGAGCTGATCCTCCTCTGTAATTAACCTTCACTCTATACAACCCCCCTCAACTAAGCATCACAAACTCGGCCCTGGAGCAGAATTCCTAGGGCTCGTCCTCGTCGGTGCCGAAATAACCTTCTGCTCCTTCACCACCTGCTTCTGCTTCTCCGCATAATCCTTAATAACCAACGCACACACCGTATCCGTACAAAGCCTCTTCCGTCGTTGTACCGGCAACTTTGTCGCAAACTCCAACCCACTCGCTCTCTCCACCGCTTCGACCGGGACCTCAAAATCCGTAATCGGTTTCTCGTTCGGGATTGGCGCATTAGGTAGTACGAACGCGCCTACAGCGACGGGACCCGTTGTCGTGCCGTCTTCCGCGAAGATCACTTTATAAAAATGTGTTGGGACGGCAATGTTGGGTGGGTTCCCGATCATCTCGTACGAGACTCTCCATTTCCCATCCACAGCATCTCGTTTTGGTAGGTAGAGGGGTCCGGTAACGATTCGTACGCTGGGATAGCGAAGCGTTAATCGACGGCAGAAGTCTTCAAAATGTGCCCAGTAATCTCGATTAAAACCCTCCCCGACCTGCGGACACATATTCGTTAGGAAGAATGTATCGTTCATGGCTTCCTGACTCCATTTTGCGTCTGCGGCCGGAACTTGGTGTCCGCGATCATAGCCAGAGCGGAAGTAATCTTTGAGCTTTCCTCGGAACTTTTCGGGGACGGATTGGTCCTCGACGAAAACGCTGTGTTTGCGGTCCCCGTTCGAGATGGCGAGGGATTGTGGTGTGATGTGTTCTGCTACCCAAGAAGGGTTCCGTAATCGTCGATCGAAGGAGGATACCAGTGCGTTTCGAGTCGCTAGGTCCGCAACTGGACCTGGGAAGCCATATTGGAAGAGCCCTGCTGGGTCGACGGGGGGTAAGATATCTTTTGCTGAGAGGGGTAAAGACCCGGGTATTGGAGCTGGGACTGAAGTTGTGGATGTTGCTGAGACGGAAGTCGAGGTTGCAACTGCTTGTATTTTCTTCTCGGAGCGCGTAGAGTACATTGCTGCTGTAACGCTTGCACCTGCTGCAGCGCTGACGGCAGCGATTATAGCTATAGTTGTCTTTGACATCGTAGAAGGCTTCGACATGTACGGAGCAGGCAGATATTTATTGTCGGGGCGATTCGGCGCGTATGGTCACGGTGAAGACACAGACGCGCGTGAGAGGAGGTCGTGGTGTTGATGTCCAAGTCACGGGCGAGTTGCAGTCACTGAACTTTTTTTAGTGACCCCTGTCTCAGTGCGGGAAGGCTAACCTAATGCGCAGGAATCACTGGATTCGGTGAGCCGAAAAACAGCCGGGCGAGAGGTAATGACAGCATTGGTCACATTTATAACTTAGATCTGATTATTTATTTGTTAGAGCACAGTATTAGGAGGGCGCCGGGAGAGGGAACGGAAGGTAGGTTGAGCACGTGATTTGGCGCTTCTACCTAGGTAGGTAGGTAGGTACCTAAGGACACTTTGAAACCCTACTCTAGGGCGTTCGCAACTCTCTATCCATTTTACCCTACCTGAGAAGCATTTTGACCTTGACCCCGCAGAGCTTCATCCAGGATCCTAAGCTGTGTACGGCATCCCGAGAATGCTGACATGGTGTTCGGTTCAGCGCAAGCCTCGATTCTACCGGCTTCGGGTCTAGTGGCCCCATGACTGAGCAAAGCTCTAGAACACATGTGTTGGCATATATGAAATAGCGGTGTTAATGTTATGTGTTTCAAATGCTCTTGGTGTGCATGGCAGCCACAAAATTTGCAATTCGCTCGAGCCTGGTCAGCTTCACAAGTAAGGACAGGTAGTGCCGCCACGCCTCTATTGTGGAGCGAACCCCATTAGCTAGGGCCTTGAAATCAGTTCAGATCAGCCCTGCAGCATGCCCGATCAGTGAACGCCATAAGCAATATGGGTTTGGTGGAAAGGGCTGTTCACCGCTAAATAAAGTCCAGCTGAGCCACTTGGAGAGCCTTGTGCAATAACCTGGCATCCAGTGGCTGCCTTCGAAGGCTGTTTGCATAGGCTGAAATATGAAGTCTTTATGCTTGCCGTCATATACGCTTTTCGAGTGTTATGGTTGGCAACAGAGGAATGTGACAGTCTTACAATGTTGTGTCGACCTTTGGTGGGGTTGCAAGTGCCGGCTTGCGAGCTCGCCATAGTATTGAACTCGTACAATACTTAAAGCTATTAAATTTCCTCTTGGATTATGTAAATTTCATCTTCATAACAATCGCACTTCACTTATCCTATCTCAAACGGAAGTTCATCATACTTAAGCATATCAAAGCCAAATAAACAATCACATCATGGGCTTCTTTGGACCTGTTCCCGCCGAGGTCCTCCAGGCCAAGTACAACAAGCTAACCAAGCGACTCATCCTCGTCGCCTCTGGCAATGCTGTCGGTGCTACCTCCGGCATCGCTTTCAAACGCGAAACGTTGATGGGCGGACTCAAGTTTTCCTTCGGCGGATGGGTTGGCCCCATTACTGGTGAACAGCAGCCCTATCGCCATGAACAATCTTTTGCCATTGATCTCCCAAATCGTGTCTTCCCGTCGAATACTGTAGTCTTTGTCACTCAGAACTATCCCGATGGCAAGACCGTGGACATTCAATATTTCGATGGTGAAACTCCTCCTAGCAACACATCTGGAACTAGCAGAGGTCCTGCCGACAGTGGTAAAGCCGATCAACAGATTAGTGCCCTGTTCAAAGAACCGTTCCAGAGTGCCGCATCTATTCCAACCAAAGATCCACTTGGCCCAATCACCGTCGATTTCGATCGCAACTTTCTCCAGCTCACCACTTCTGGGATAGTGTCTCCAAATCAAATCGCTTGGACTTTCAACTCGCTTCAAACTGGCTATACTCAGGTTATTGTCACTATTAGCGGCGGAGGAGGATCAGATATCATCATCAAGAAGGTGTATGAAGTACTCGTCTTCCTTCCTCTGGGTCCTCTCCCTCCTGGTACCAAGTCTACCGGCGCCGGTTCAATAACGCCCACAGTCGGTGGCTCCAAGACGACTGCAGGACTTACTCTCAGTTTCCTAGGATTTGTCAACATTGGTGTCAACCTTATCAAGAAAGCCTTTCCGGTAGAAGCCCAGCTGCTCGAAGTCGACGTCACGCCTCTCATCCCAGGACCAGTGACCAACATCAATCTACTCAACCAAGTCAGGATCATCGCTCGAGTCAGAGCCGGAAAAGCAACCACCCCTATCACAGCCATTCTCAGGTCCACTGGTTGGGGTGAATTCGGATCCATTGAAACCATTAATCAGCCATGGATGGAAGATGTTGTGATAGACTGGCCGGTCAAAATGGAACTCACCGCTTCTTGCAAACTCCTGCAGGCTGCTGGCTACACAGCACCTGTCGAGAACTGCACCTTGAGATACCCATTGTATCCTAGGATCACGGAGCCCTTCTACATCTATGAGCTCTACAACGGACAGTATGTTGGTGTTGGGGTTAATGATGGGAAGATTCAGAAGTTTGGTGTTGGTAATATTGGACTTAATGCTGATCTTGCTTAAAAGGGCGAGCAAGCCACGGCATCAGAAGAGCAACATCTCAGGGCAAATTCTTTCTCACGCTCTTTTATGTGTTTTCGCAAATATAGCTACTATATAACTTGTGCTATTCTGAATCGAAAGGTAAATCTAATTCAAAAGCACTTTATCAGCAATTCTTTTACCTTGCACCACGTGAATTCTACCCCTGTCGGTAGCACTCGCTTAATTTGTAACTCCTGACCTTCTCACATCCGATCTCAACGACATGCACTTCCTGCTCGTCTGAATTACTCCTACCCACGGATATTGTAACGACTTTACTCACACATCAACAAACTGTTGCTATGCTTGACTATCTTATGTAAACATTAGGCCACTCACATTCTTATGCCTCACATACTAATAATAACGTCTCGCGAGTATTCAAATACGCACTAACACGCTCACAATAAGCTCTTTCGTGTTTGCATAGTATTAAAACAGTTTCAAATTTATAAATTCTGTATTCTAAAGCTTGTGGTGTAACAATATTGTTTCTCTGAGGAAAAGAAGCTGTGGACAAATTCAGAGTTGAGGAGTCTTTCAACTATCCCTTCCAGACCGTACGTGGCGATTTTCAAAAAGCGCAACGACGCATACAGAAGTGGGTCAAATAAAAGGTTAGAATGAGAAGAATATCCAATTAGAAGACATCATATTTTTGCTTGCTGGGTGAATGGGACGTGTAAAGTGTTTTTTAAGACATCCCTTCTCGCGATTTGAAAAAGTGCCACATATGTTCTGGAAGGGATAGTATCAGTTATTTGCCTTGCAGCCCTTAAGGTTTTGTGCATTTAGAGAGACACTACCACGATAAAATTACATCTTGTGCTAACTAAATCAATCAGACATCCTGTCTACTTTGACACTTTCCTGTCTGATGCTGACGTGGAGCCCCCAAATGACGTCTTGAGATTATATTCGAAAAGCTGCCTGAATGACTGCCCTGGCTGACTTTCGAATCGTGACTGGATGCTTCCCGATGGTCCGTACTTTTTTCCAGATTTTGTTTTTGAAAAGCGACCGAGCCATTTCGGATCTGAAGGCGTTATACCAGCACCTAGAATTTCCCACCTCGTCACAACCATCGCTATTCCCCTTTCTCCCAAAGCTTTTCGTTCAAGATAGGAGTCTATATGGCACCAACAACAGGATGTGGTATAACTTAGGTTGCCCTGTCTTAGAGGCGCCGAAAATATAGACCTCGTTTGTCGAATCAACATATTTCTGTGTCTTTCCATAGCATGTGGCGTCCAGATATACCAAGCCAAGAATTCCATACTAGAACTGTTGCCAATCATATTTTTTCGTTGATCATGAGACATCACAACCCACTGCTGTGAACGCAGTAACAATTCGTTGGAATCGATCCGAGCTTCGACTGAGAGAAGTGTGGAGACCTTATTGCCCTCACCCCTTTCATTGATATGGAATTGAGTGTGTCTGAATATGGATAGAGGTATTCCATATAATGAACCTCGTCGATGATTCTCCATTGCCAAGTAGACATGAACAAATTTGATTTCGTAGTCTAACGATGCCTGAAGGACATATGCCTCATCTTCATTCCTGACGCACAGGATATGCTGGGAGTCAGGATCAGAGTCCGGCCCTTTTACCAAATCAACTCTGTGCAAGCGCGCACAGTTGGCATGCATAATATGCAGGTAGGTCTTTGGACAGTGCTAAGGAATATTCCAAACGATCACTGCTATCAGCCTGTTGCAAGGATAAACGCGGCCTTGATCCCAGAAGTCGAGCTAAACGATGATTACTGAGAGACAGACAGCTAATAACTGACGGTAGGGAATGGCCTGCGATGCAGTGTATTATTTCTCCAGGGAGATCACCAAAACTGATGGTTGGCATCGATGCAACTTCCTGGCTTTCTGTAAGAGTAGGTTTGCTTGCTTTACTCGAGGTAGAAACCTCCAGTTCTTTTTTCCGCGCCATGGTCCGGGAGATATTTTGTTTGTTCTACTATTGTATCTGTGAAAGGCAAATGGAATTTATATATGTGTGGCTAGAAAACGATCTACCTTAGCTTCGAATAAGCGTGCCAGAGAAATAATACCACGTGATCACTATACTCTTCTCGTCCTTTTGTACAGGCGCTAGACAATTATAGTCCTGATATCTTCAAAAGTTTTATGAAAACATTAGTCCAAAAGCATGGGCAATCTTGATTTTTAGGGATTCTTAGAGCAAGTCAGCATGCCTGATGAATATTTAGGTAGTATACACACATTGTACCTTCTTGAGCTGCTGAAGGCATTACAAATACCTGTAAAACTACCTTTCAAAATCATATATTGTAGCAAGCATTAGTATAATGCTGAAAGTCAGATTATAGAAATATATAGAGAGTAAAAGGGCAGATATTGAGATAAATTAATACGGACTTTGCACATCTCGCTTAAATAGGGGCAGTGGGGCTCGCGAAAACCACCTATTTATTTAGATAATCATATATAAATAACGAGCTACAAACGAGCACAACTTAAACGCCGCTGGATCCATGGACTGAAAGTTTAAAAGCTGTTTTGAAAGCTGATATCCCCGAACGAGAATTCAAGGTCAATTGCAAAAACATCCTGAGAGGAGAGAAGGACCCAAAAGTAGAGCATAATAAGATAGTGCAGGCAAATATACAAGAGTTGGAAAGGCGGAATACTGCTCTATGGAACGAAGCTGCTTAGACCCATGGAACTTGTAGGGAAAAGGGCCGAGCAAGTAGTCATATAGTACGATACCGGAGGGTATCAATAATTTGGGTGGTTATTGCTGGATTTTCCTCTAAAGGTAGCGTTGATCGGTGCAGATTACCTGGTATACCCTTGAATCCGGGGACATGTATTGTCTCTAGTTATTTTTCCAATAAAAGGACAGGCTTTTAAACATCATTAGAGGATGTCAAATTCATGGTGAAGACGTGATATCATTTGTGAATTCCAAATAAATAAGGTACTGCCGCGCAGCTACCTAGCTCACTGAACCAAATACAATGTACGTATTGACCGCACCTTCGCTAAGCTTCGAATGCTGAAAGCTAGTCTCCAACGCACTTCCACACTTTAGGGACTAGCAACGTAGCAATCTCACGTCTCGGACATTTGAAGCTATCTTCGACACCAGAACTGCGGCAGTCACTCAGACAATCATCCGTTGAACTACTTCTGCATCAACATCGATACAATCTATATTGGTGGAAGCTCTACACAAGAATACTGCATATGCGATATTGCGGTAGAGAGTCTGAAGCAGGAGGTCATAGGTGGTGCCCTGGCAAAAGTTCGTTTCCTTGCCTGTGAAGCCCGAGAATGGGAAGATGGATGGTTCGGGCACGAGGAAAGCCTGAGTTTTCTGCTGTCAACTACATCTCTTGAAACGGTTACTGTTGCATGCGGAGATGTCAACTTCCTGTCGCTGTCACAAGACCTGGATGAGGACTCAGAAACGACAGGTCGACCACTTGGAACCATTGAATTTCAGACTATCAATGAGGGAGACATGGTAGATCTCGAGGTGGACCTTGATTCTTTAATCTATGACAAGAATCACGATTTGGAGAAAGGGGGGGGGGGGGGATGCGCTCTTGTTCATGGTGAAAAAGGTCAATAGAGGAGGGGTACCTATGGTTTATCTGCTATAACTCGGACAAAGCCTGGGATGGATTGAGACCCTGGCAGGGGCAGGATGCGGTATTAGGAAACAGGCACTTGGGAATATCGAAACGATGAAAACATTGCAGAAAAGGCTACACGATGGTCTAGAGTAGGCAGAAGCAACAGGAGCATAGAGTGAATATTGAACAAACGCGACGTATCTAACTTGCCATCGCATAGTCTAAGAAGAAACATCATTTTTGAATGTGCTCGCAAAGTCGAAATATCTACTTGGATAGTTCCTTCCTCACAACTTCTCTTTCTAATTAGCACTTTCCTAGCTAATTTCCCAGCACCCATCAACCGCGAACCATCGTGCCTTCCTCATGAAACTGCGCAAGTGTATATTATCTCCCAAACATCTTCGTCCCACCATCCCCCCTCTTCCCCCATCTTCTCCACTCCCACCAACATCCGCAGTCATGCCAAAAGCTCCACAGAACTTTCATGTCTTCCCAAATCTGCCAACCGAGCTTCGACATCGAATTTGGCACTTCGCTCTCCCATGTCCTGCAGTCATCGAAATCGAGTTCTGTCCCTTAGCAGGACGATGGTTCTGTCCTTCAACTTCACTACCCCTTCCCTGCAGCCTCCTACGCAGTTGCTTGGAATCCAGAGAGGTATATCTGAAACATTACAAGCCATCAATTCGAGAGGTCGAAAGACGGGTATACTCACGCGCGTTGGAGGGCTGCAATCACGACTTTGGCAACGAGGAGAATGCCGGCCAAAGGCTGGTGTATCTGGATCTCAATATCGATATAGTTTACATTGGACCTAGCAGCCAAGGAGAGCTCTGCTTTACAAAGTTCTCACTCGAATGTTTGTTGGATATACCGGCAATGAAGGGCTTGAGATACCTGGCAGTTGAATACGCGGAATGGAATAATGATCTTGCGAACGAGCTGAGAGAGATTGAGACATTGGCATTGTTTCCGAAGCTGGAGAGAATGACCGTCTTAGTGGAAGACATGAACTGGGTCGATTTTATGCTTAGGAAGAAAAGCCAGGCGAAAGGTCAAATAGAGATCGTGGATTGTCGGGACACGGAGTGGTTGAGAAGCTTGGTCACGAGAGTTGAGGATAGATGGAAGGACAGTCTTCAAGCGTTTGAAGGGGAAGTGAAGTTTGAGTTCGAGGTAATGGGAATTCTGCGAGGTGGAGAGGAGCGGAGGAGGTCGGATGAGTAGGTAACTTCCTGAAGGATGGAAAGAGCAAGGATGCGGACTAATGACGCGGAGGCTGTTCGACATTTTGTCATTGAAACATGGATAACAGAAGCGCGAGGTCATCAGAGCATGGAATACGCGATAGATTAACGATGGAACATTACTACAGAATGAATATATCAGTCTTAGCGAAATGCAGCCATTATAAGCAAACATTGGACGTGGCACTTGCTTGCTCCTTCCTCGTTCGGAGAATGTTAGCGCCTGGTGGCACTAGCCCCAAACTAAGATTCAACACATATAGATTTAAATAAGCAAAAGCTGGTACAGATCCCAAGGTAGCATGACGAATGAACCCGTTAATGGCAACAGCCCAGTAATTCTGAGACTGAGGGGGATAAACAATGCTTCGCGCTTGTACTAAGCTCATCCGGACAGTGCTGCCAAGTTCTGTGCGGAGAGTAAATGTTTTGTTCTTTTTTTTAATCCGTTCTCGGATTTTTATCTCATTTCCTGATGCCTTTCTGAGTGTCTCTAATATTTCTCTCTTGTTTTTCTTTCCCTTTTTTTTCGATTTTGTTTTGGACGTTTTATCAATGGGCGGGGATTTTCGCGATATTTAAGCGAGAAAGGGGTCGGTCGAGTGAGAGAGAGGTAAACACGCGAACAAAAATACAAATCATAAGTACCATGATCGTTTATTACGAGACGTCTAAGTATGAAAGATGTATGGTATGCAGTCTACGCACTTGTGCGATCTCAGTGGATCTACTTATACAATGCTCATCGAATATCTTAGCTCTTCATGTTCAGATCTTCTAACCTAGTTGGAGCAGATCTGTGAAGCGAAATATCGCAAGCTGAAGAAAATAATCAAATCTAATTTGACAGTTGGCAGTGCGACATGCTAAGAAGTTCTTGGCCAGCTCATATGTATTTGACTTTCTCAACTCTCTTAATAAGCTGATTTGTATGCTTCTGGAGAGTCCTTGACTATGGATATAGGACTTTGCCGCTTTACAGCCTTCGAGATAGTTGATGGCATAGTTAGTAATAGACTAGATTTCTCACACAATTGAGAGCGCGTATTTATTCCAAGCGGACTTACGCCGGAATTCTTCTTTGGGCCAACATAATTCACAATGCAAAAGCAGAAATCGAGTAGATAGCTCTGGGTATCAAAACATTCAAGGTGGTGGTACAATCTCCTCCGGCTCACCTCCTCCACGATGCCGTTTCGGCTTCACAAGCAATAAAATGAACATCCCCACCACCAGGATGATCAGCAAGAAAATTATCCTCCGCTTCGTACCTTTCCTTTGGTACCCACTTGCTACTTTCAATTCCTTCTCTGCACCTTTGACATCTGTGGCCATTCGCTCGACGTTGTAGTCTATTCGATCCAACATCGTACCTTGGTCAATGATCATAGTTTGAAGTTCTTTGAAGATGTCGGCTAGCTCGATGATGCCTTGTGCGATGTCTGTTATCTCACGCTCCCGCTGCATTATAGCCGCGTCGTTTGAGGTAAGTTGCTTTTGTGAAGTTTGTTGGAGGGTTGATTGGGAGTAGGATTTATCGGCGTCGGATTCCATTAGTGAGGGGTCGTTAAAATTACTGTACAAGGGTGTGGAGGCTCGATCTATTGGGCCGGACATGCCGCTGAGGCCGCGTAGTTCTGTATACGTGAGCATGAAGTTGTTAGTCTCTGGATAAAGTCTCACTCTTCAGGTATGCGCTCTGCTTTTTCCTGAATCCTGCACTGGCCTCTTGTACCCTTCCGGCCAAGGAGATTTGGATATTCCTCGCCATCGTCTCTTCTCCTTTGCTTATGCCGCCATGCTGCTGGCTCTCTCTGACCATCTGCTCCACTCTCTGTATTGCCTTCTGGCATTGATGAAAGCCCCGTGTGATGTCCTGAGTCAACCGTTCGATCTCGCCTTCTTCATTCCGTTTGACTTCCTCATCGTCGAATCCCGGTAACACATGCTTCTGATGCAGCTTGTCTAGCTTCACGCTCTTCGCCGCAATATCGGTGAGATACTCTGTCACTTCATCGGAAATATCTGCCCACCGTGGGGGTAACAGGTCCATTTCTATGACTGCATCGCCATCGTCTTCAAATGCGCCGGCGGACATAAGCCCCTGCCGCTCAGAGGACCCTGCAGGAACAGAGGAGCTAAAGCCATTGCCAGAGGATGCGTATTTTGGCTTCTTGGCTGGGTGATGTGCGTATGATTGGCGGTAGGAGATATAGCTACCCAGAAATCAGTGTCAGTAGAGGTGTACGTGGAGCTGGGAGCGTACAGATTGGTACGATCGCGCCACATGACGGCGTGGGATGAAGGTAGAGAGAAAAGGAAATTGCTTCAGCTCCTCATCTGGCCAATAAAGGGACAATCGGTCGGGGGATACGTGGTGTCGTAAAGAGTGATGACATGTTGTCTGCTCTTAAAGTCACTCGAGTTCGGAGCTCTCCCATGCTGGGCTCCCGCCTCGCCTCAGGCTGATTTCTTGCACCGTCCTGCTTTCTCGGCTGCCGTACCATATCCTCCAAACCCCCAAATCGAGCATCGCAATCGGTCAACAGCCGTTTCTTTCACGTCTCTCCACAACGACGACACCCTCGACTCTCCAACTATTTAAACCCTGAGCGGCGCACTACCTGTCTCGATCGAATACCTTCACTCTTGCCGACTACTTTCGAGACTATAAGATGGTATGGAAATCTGGTTCCTGCATTCTCGCATGACCCCGCGATCCTGTTTCGTGCCCAGCGGGGAGACTCAACAGCTTAGTGAAGGATGGGAAGCTAATGTCTTGGTTTACCGCAGGCTGATTCTCTAACTGAAGAGCAAGTCTCCGAGTTCAAGGAAGCTTTCTCCCTGTTCGTAAGTGTTTTTTGTTCCCCCCTCTTCAGCCGCACAAGGGTCGACACAGTGATGCATGAACTTGGTCGCTGACTCGATTCTGTGCAACAGGATAAAGATGGCGACGGTTAGTACTTTACATTCATAGTCTGGATCTTCTACGACGGCTTGCGAATTGTCCTACCTTGAGATCTCGAAATGCGCAAAACGGGTGCCTATGAGTCTTGAAAAGGGGAAGATGACGCATTCCTGAAGACTTGGGACTGATGGGATCTCAACAGGACAAATTACCACCAAGGAGCTAGGAACTGTGATGCGATCTCTTGGACAAAACCCCTCCGAGTCTGAGCTACAAGACATGATCAACGAGGTTGATGCTGACAACAATGGAACCATTGACTTTCCTGGTACGAATATTATTCCAAGGAGATGTGGCATTAGACTAATAAACGGGTAGAATTCCTGACAATGATGGCAAGAAAGATGAAGGATACTGATTCTGAAGAGGAAATCAGAGAAGCTTTCAAGGTTTGTAGACATGACTATCTATAAAACGCAAGGAAAAACGCTGATATGAAGCCCTCATAGGTCTTCGACCGTGACAACAATGGATTCATCTCGGCAGCTGAACTCCGTCATGTCATGACGTCTATTGGTGAGAAGTTGACAGATGATGAGGTTGATGAGATGATCCGTGAGGCTGACCAGGATGGTGATGGACGAATTGACTGTGAGGAATCTCCCGAAGTGTCTATTGCCAATAACTGACATGCTTTTAGACAACGAGTTCGTTCAACTCATGATGCAGAAGTAGAGGTTCTCTTCTTTAGTGCTTTTCTATCTGCGTGGCAAGCGAGCAGGCATCGATTCTTGCATGTTGGGGGTTCGTGGACATCAGGACTTCGGTGATGCGGGGAACTGGTCTTAAAGAAAATGGTAGATGGCCGGTATGGCTCAACGTTACGATGATTACCCTTCAGAAATACAAATTCAAGTTCTTGGTCAGAGATTTATTGCTTATATCTTTTTGTATGTTCCGCAGTGTGGTTTCGTGAGCATACCCTTTTATCATCACCTCAGCGTCGCGAGCAAAGTGTTATGAGACTCAAGGTTCTTTGTTGATAAAGCTATGAACGCAAGATCGTTATATCTATTCCGTGCATAAACGACGACTGAGGACCGAAATGAAATCTCACGTGCAGAGTCTCGACTTCTCCAACCGCCGAGACCCCTGAATGCAGCCCTGTCAGCTTGGTCTCGGACTAATTGCAGATCCCTGCCAAGACGGGGCAGCCTTCATCCCTCCTCGGCTGCAGACCAACATTTGCAGCAACATTTGACAACCGCATTCCTACATTTCTATTTTCGACGCTCTTTCAATCGAGATCTTGAGAATCCGATATGACCTGATTCTGAGGACCCATGGTTGAATTCTCGAGTCTGGTTTCAGTCATTTATTGCTTTTTACCTTCTTGAACGGAGGCATCCTTTCCATTTCTACTTTGGGGATTAGAGGCATGTGTGTCAACTTGGACATCAACCTCACTCCTTTAACCTTCACTCCATCTCCGCCTTAATCAACCTTCACGATGCCAGCAGTTCGCAGATGGCGGATCGCTGCCCTCACGTCGGTCTTTGCCATTACTTGTCTGTACTACCTTACACAAGAGCGCAATGTTTGGAATTACGGCTACACACCGTACATCCCCGCTCTTCCAAAAACAGTCGCCGATGACGGGCACATACATTGGTCAAAACTACCCGAAAGATACCCTGTTTCTTCGTTTATTCCCTTGCCGTCAGGGAGACCGAATGCGATCCCACCCGTACAAGTCAAACGACCAGCGGAAGATGCAAAGGCGAAAGAAGTTCGTCTGCAACGCAGAGATGCAGTGAAGGAGAGCTTCATGCATAGTTGGAAGGGATACAAAGACCATGCCTGGCTACGTGATGAAGTCGCTCCTATCTCAGGGAATTATAAAGATACATTTGGAGGATGGGCTGCCACGCTGGTCGATGCGCTGGATACCCTTTGGATTATGGATCTGAAGGAGGATTTCGAGATCGCTGTCAATGCGGTACAGGAGATTGATTTCACCACCACCGAGTCGAAGGATATCAATGTTTTCGAGACGACGATTAGGTATATGGGAGGCTTTCTGGCGGCATATGATATCAGTGAGGGGAAATACCCGCTGTTGCTTGCTAAGGCTGTGGAGGTGGGAGAGCTACTGATGAGTTGTTTCGATACCCCGAATCGGATGCCCATAACTAGATGGGACTGGCAGAAGTGAGTTTTCTAGGACTAGTCTTGGAAGGAGGTCTGACATATATTTAGGTATTCCAAGGGAACAGCCCAGACTGCACCACAGAGGATGCTGGTGTCTGAAATAGGCTCTCTGAGCCTAGAGTTTACAAGACTATCACAGTTGACTGGCGATCCGAAATACTATGATGCTGTCCAGCGCATCGGCGATGAGTTTGAAAAGTCTCAGAATTCTACCCAACTTCCCGGCATGTGGCCAGTGAGCATTGATGCTTCCAAACCATCATTTAGCGACGATAACATGTTCACACTTGGTGGCATGTCTGATTCACTCTACGAGTATTTTCCAAAGCAGTATCTACTGCTTGGTGGGCTGCTGGCTCAACCAAAAACCTTGTATGAGAACTTCATTGAGGTTGCAAAAAAATTTATGTTCTTTCGGATTTATAACGTCAAAAATGAAAACCTTACGCTCTCTGGCGACATACGGACAAGGGAAAAAGAGCCTGAGCTTCTGCCTCGCAGTCAACACCTGACATGCTTCGCAGGAGGTATGGTGGGACTCGCTTCCAAAATCTTCAACCGTCCTTCCGACATGGCTATTGCTGAAGAGCTCACACAAGGGTGCATATGGGCCTATGATAGTAGTCCAAATGGCATTATGCCAGAGATATTTGGTGCTATGCCCTGTCCTAAGTACGAGAATTGCATTTGGTCCGAGGAGGTCTGGGAGGATGCCATCAATGAAAACTATCCTACTCCAAGCACTACCAACGACGAAGACAAGAAAACGCATGTCCAGAAAGTCATTTCCGACAGACGTCTACCAAAAGGTTTCACCACCGTCGACGACCGCCGTTATATCCTTCGCCCTGAGGCGATCGAGTCCGTCTTCCTCATGTACCGCATGACCGGCAAGCAAGTTTATGCCGAGGCTGCGTGGCGCATGTTCCAAGCCATTGAAAAAGTCTCCCGAACTCCTATCGCTGCGGCAGCTATCATCGATATCACTCAACCTCCCGGAGGTAGCGTAAAAGATGACGAGAATGAGGTTGGGATTGAGGGACAGAAGATGGATAGTATGGAGAGTTTTTGGTTGGCGGAGACGCTGAAATACTTTTACTTGTGCTTTGAGGAATGGGATGTTGTGAGCTTGGATACATTTGTCTTGAATACGGAGGCGCATCCATTGAGGAGACCTCATGCTTAGTGGTTTGGTTTCAGCATTCTGGATCCGAATAGTGAACTCGGAGTTTATACCCGTGATAGAAACAGGCATGGGTCTGGGAATGAAAACATACATTATTGCGATACGATTGTATTCTGCTTTACCTTTCGAATCATTGAAGATGCTCAAGTCGGACGGCCTCAGACCTCGAATCTCTTTCATAACAGTTAGCTCGGCGCTAGTGCGCTTCAACATTCGTCGCTATTTCTGCGTGAGTTTCTTTTGCATTCTTCATTATATTACGTAATTTATATCAATATCAATGATCTAGATCGCGTAATAAGAGAATGGTGCTACAATTGCCTAGCAGTTAAATCTCATATTCGTCATATTCGTCAAATGAGTGTTTCAGGCACTAGTCCTCAATACCAGAGAATTGAAAAATAGCATAACCATTCATATATTCTAGAGCAACGAATAGATTTAGTCTTTCTTGAAAAGTTCAAGTTGCATGCTAGAGTATGGGGCCAAGTATAGCCCCTGATTTCACTACCAACCAATATCACACAACTATAACCAGATTCGCTTAGTGGTGGATTAGAAATGGGGGGTTTTTTTAATCTAAAAAGGTTCGATTTTCGAAGACCCTGTTTCAAGCGCTCGAGCTTCATGAGGCCGTTATGTAGGCTGTCAGAAATCAGACAAATGCGAGATCCATGGGAGGAGGTGCTGTTTTTGCTTTCATTTTACTGTCATGACGAAATGGTATGCTATTCTTAAGTGAGATGAAAGGAATAAGATGAAGCTTACGATCTTTAACTATGGACTGCGAGCAGTGAGGAGTTGGTTTGAGAATGGAGTTGATGTGCTTTGGGGATTTTGAGTCACTTGTACACTACCTTTATAGGAGTAGTTTGACTTGATTATGTTTTGTTTTGTTTTCTTTTTGAGGGACTTTTTTTGCTGATTTCCTTTCTGCCATGTCGTCCTTCCTTTAGATTGAGAATTTTCGGTGCTCATGGCGTATTTTTGAAAAGTCTGTGTATTGGGAGTTCCGAGGCAAGACTCTGATCGAATATTTAATATATCGCGTAATGTATTTACTACGGTCACGTAGTGCATATTATATGTTTATATATCCTCACTTACTACTATATAGTAGCTTCAGTGCAATTCGCATATATATCTATTTTACGTGATACTATTCGAAAAGTTCGAAATTCGAGCGAATAGATAGATCCTTGTTATTCAGTATACCTCTTTTGCTAGATAGAACGCTTGAAAATGGGCTTGGCTTCTCGAAGATGCTTCGGGGTGCACAGGCTGGCAAGCGGAGAGCAAAATCGATTTGGATAAGAGAAGGTTGGCACTTCAAGTGACGAATGAGGCTTAAGAAATAAAGTAGATACAAAACTCCGTGGAATGCAAATTTCGAATACGGTAGCGAATAAGATAAAGTAAATCGTGACTAACGCATTAACCAACCCTCCCAGAAATCGTTCTTCCAACTCCGTAATCAGCTCTGTATCATTACCCGATATTTCTATGCTTCTTCCTCAAATGGCGTGTTAAATTTGACACCCTAGAAAAACTCTTTCCACCTCCCAACGAGTCCGAATACTTACAGCCGCGAACAGGACAGTAATGAATCTGCCTTTCATGAACATCGTTGATATGTCGGGTAAGATGCGTGAGGGTGCCAAATCCTCTCTCGCAGTTGTCACACTTATGTGGCCTGATATGGTATCTTTGGTGCTGCCTGTCAAGTGGGTGTTAGTGCTTATCCCCGAATATTTGTGTCAGGGGAGGTAGAGGAGAACTTGCCGACGAGCTTGGGTAGTTCGGAATGTTTTGACACAGGTCGGTTCGTTGCACTTGAGAAATGTTGTTGTCTCCCTCTCGTCGATTGCTGGCACAATGGAAGTTGCTTGTATGCTTGCAAGAACTGGAGTGGGAACGGGGCCTTCGACCATCGGATAGTTTGGAGTAATGCTTCTTCGTAAACGACCTAGAGATGCCCGTATGACCGAAAGCTTCACTCGTTCTCGCACGCGAAGAGTCACCTGAGGTCCACCCTCTCCAGACTGTTTCGGCTGGTCTCGAAGTAGCATATCTTGTTCAGGTAGAGGTTGCGTTCGCAGCTCTCTAGGATTGATTGTAGCATCTGCTTGTCTTGAGCCGATGAATATACAGGAACGGAAGTATCGTCTTGGCGGGGACGATACCAACCGTAGAGTAGTAGGCTTCGAAATATTGTAATCCGACAATGATCTTTGATCGACGAGACAGATACCACCATAGAAAATTGATTGGCGATTTGCTCGTATGTTCTCGCTTTCTTCGATTTTGGCTTTCAAGTAGCGAACAGTATCGGATGACTCGAAAGGCATGGTGATATCTCCACCGCTTGGAAGTTTGATCGTGATTTCGAATCGTCCGTCACTACCGCCATGGAGCCGTTTGACCAAATGAAAAGTAGACTCCTTTGGGACATTGTAATCCGAAAGAGTCCTCCCGATCTCCAGCTGCTTGCCGGCAAAGATGAGCCGTTGATAATCAGGAGGTGTGCCCTCCTTGTCCTGAATCATGGATTGAACATCATAGATGGTATCAGATCTTTCGACCTCCAAAGTGATAGTCTCGTTCGTGAGCTTTTTGATAAACAGCTGCATTTTTGGCGTTTACAAAGGCAGAGTAAACGATGACCAGTCTCTTGCTTGAGAAATGGTGAATAGTTCTGTCTTCACATCGACCGCAGTGGATTAAATGCTCTACTTATGCATCTAAAGACGAGGCTGCGAGTCTTGGATGAATTCTGCATGGGTGAGGCCTCAGATTCCTGTTGCACGCCACAATACGCCAGTTTCTCGGTTGAGAGGCCACAGAATCCCACTGCCGCAACACCACATCATGGGAAAACGCCAGTGTCTCAGACGAGAGGCCTCAAACTCACAGCCCCCCGAATGAGATGCCTCAAAATCACATGAAGGAAACCGCCGGGAGTACTGACGCCTCAGGCCTCTACGTACAAAACCGCCGTCACGATTTCAGAAACCAGAAAACGCAGTTTCAAGCCAACTTTCAAAAATTATAACTTTATAACGCAACAAGTAAATCACTTGAGGCTTGGAGTTTCTCATACCATATAGTGGAATCTATCAATTAAATTAGATATAATAGTTAAGTAAAATATTTTTTAAATTCAAGTCCGACAGCTATCTCTCGTTGAACGTCCATGACATGGACGACACCTTGCGACGTGCAACAAAACTGGGATTTTTCACGTGGTTTGACTTGATTCACTCTCCATATTATATGTACAGGCGTCGGTAGGGGAACGAAAAGGAGAAGAGCATGGTTTATAACTCGCCTTTTCACCTCTTTCTTGCTGGGGAGGGGAGAGGCGGAAGGCGAATCCGGATTAGCATGCTTGAAAAGACTCGAGGACTAATATCTTAAGAAATATCTAAACTACTGCAACAAATAGCCCAAATTTCCAAGAAAATCTATTTTCGCAGTGGTTAAGGAAATCTGCACCAAGCTATTCATGAAAGATGCAAAATAATAATAAATATAAACAAATGCCAATAATTTGAAATGAATCTGCGATATATCATGTATCAAATACAACTTCTTTCTCGAATCCAATATATATTTCCGATCATAAAAGTACAAAGTCGTGATATCGTTAAGTCCTCCTTTCTACCTTCCCCACTCACTAGCCTCGAGCTCATGCACCTCCACCACCACCGCCGCCGCCACCATCTCCTCCACCTCCACCTCCGCCTCCGCCTCCGCCGCCTCCTCCTCCACCGCCATCTCCCCCAAATCCACCTCCGCCACCATCACCACCGAACCACCCTCCTCCTCCATCTCCGCCTCCTCCACCGCCATAGGCAGGAGCTGCATAAACCGGGACCGCTGCGCTATGGCCGTAGCGATGTTTACCGCCACTGTTCATTTATTAGCCCTCCATCCTCGATCATATTATATCAAATCCTATTCTGTCCTATCTCATCCTACCTATTATATCATATTATATCACATGATATCAGACATAATGGAAGGTACTTCTAGAAAAATAGAAAGCTCACCTCACGCGTGGACCACCATTATAAGGATCATAAGGCTGCGGCCTTGACTTTGTACCAAAACACATCTTGAATAGACTGAATGAAGCGAGACACATAAACTCCTCGCCACAAAGTTCAAAAATGGATGAAAGGATTTGAAGGGATGAGGATGAGGATGGAATAAATACTCATAGTGTCGCAGCGCACGAACTTGAACGTGAATGTTTTAGTAGAAGGAGTGTTGTCAGATGATTGCGCATAAGCTGGTTGTCTGAATCCTAAGAGCAGGATGAAGGCTGAGATTAACGTACATGGTGACGTTTGCCAAGGCTGAATCACGTAAGGCTGAGTCTGAATGCGGGATACAGTTGCGCCATCGTGAATATGATTCGACAATTTGATGGTGATGGTGCTGCGTGCTGCGCCTTGCTCTGACAGCTGCTGGATCGGAGTGTGATTGGATGGGGCGTGTATGTCGTTTGTTGCGGGTGTGCCTGCTCGGGCGAGCAGCGGGAACTATTCCCAAAAGGTATAATTTCTGCAGTTGTGAGAACTGCGCTTGCAGACTGACTCAGGTACTGTGCATGATATGCATGCAATGGATGAATTCAAGGGTAGAGTAAGTAAGGTAGCGTGAGTATCGGGATATATATACTATCAAGCAACGAGGCTCATGAAGTGTCCAAACTTGGAGCTCCTTGCAACATCGAATTACCAGCCCTAGAGTTGCAGCAATTGACAGCCTGCATCGGGATCACAAACATGAAGAGAAATTGTGCTGTAAACCAAGTTGTTTCTGTCGATATCTGTGTTCACAGCCTCTCGCAGACAAAGCGTCCCCAAAATTCAGAACCACATTGAAAAGAAAATATGAAAATGTATCCGTCCGACTGTAGAGTCTTTCCATCAAGGATGCGCAAACTGGCTTATCTGAAAAGTAGTCAAAAACAGAATGCGCGCTCATAATGCATTGCCATTTTCGTAAAGAGACTCGTGAACTCGTGTAGGTCGTATTATCATCACTTTGGAAGAGGACCGTCACACAAAGAAGATGAGGGCCCATCTCGAGCAAGATATCGACTGGAGTAGTCATAGTGTGTGGGAGCAAGGGTTGCAACAGGTATTGCGTGACCTAAAATAAAATATGGTGGCCTTAAGCCAAAACGTGGGGGTAGTATCCATGGCATGATTCGCCGAGGAACGTATTTTGTGACCTTCGAAAATAGCAGTTTTCCTGCAAAACAGTTTGCACAACCTTGGAAACTGTGTGCTCGATCGCACAATCATCTCATTAGCGTCTGTGTTTGTGTCTGTCTCTGTTATCTCTGTCTCTATGTCGCCTCCTGTGTCTGTCACCAGTGTCCCTATGACTCTGAGGCCGGTCAAGGTCGATGTCATCTTGTTCATCAACAGCACCAGGTTCTTCAATTGATTGTGAGGCGGAATCGACAGGTGGGAAATAGCTCTCCCTCTCGGCTGAACCAACTGCTGCGTCTGGCGCAAAACCACCTTCATGCTCATGGCCATGGCCAGGGTATTCATCGGCGGAAATCAGGATGTTGTCAGATTGCGATGACTCGAAGTGTGCTGTCTCCGGGGAGACGTGACTCTCTACGGTTGGAGACCATTGTGAACTGCTATTGGCACCTTGACCATAGTCCTGCTCGTAGCCTGGACCGCTGGAGAAGGATTGAGAGGAGAAATTTCCTGCACCTCCGGATCCAGCCCATGTATTCTTCGACTGCCAGGAATTTGATGATTGGCGATATTTCCCAGACTGCGAGTATCCAGACGTCATCGAAGCCCCAACTTGAGAGCTTGGTGCTTCGGAGAAGCTCCCCAAAGTCGCGACGCCGGCTCCAATACCCTGAAGCTGATCATCTTGGTTGGGAGTTTGCGAATAAGTTGTTGGGTCAACCAAGTCTTCGCCAGAAGGAAACTGCGCTTCTCTGTAATACCAACGGAGTAATTTTCTGGAATCGGAGTCAAGCTCCCCAAGGTCTTTGACTTTCACATTCGTGTCCACACAATACACTCTTCCGTAATTGACATACGAGTTACTATTCACCCTTTCGCCATTCTTTGCCGGTCTGACTTTTAGGGGCCTCTTGGTGATATCAGGGACTTCGATAGGAGCATCGCCGGCGCTGTAAATAAGGCCATGTGCATTGAGGTTTATGCCCCCCTTTTTATAGCCCTTGCCGTTATAGGTGGTTACTGGTAGGCATTGGCAGGACCGGTCATTCTGTTTAACGACAATAAAGCGCCTAATCTTTGAGTACACAATTTGGCCGTAAGCAACTTTGAATCTTTGCTTGCTCATAAATTGATCATTCTCACTTTTATTGTTGTAGTCCGGCCCTGCAGCATCGGTCCAGAGAGTCTTAAATACACGGCCACATTGAAAAAAAGATTTCCAGTCGTTGTTCCTGATCCGAAAGCTGGGATCGAGTTCCTCGGTCTCGCCTAATTTTGGATTCCCTTGTATGAAGCGAGTCTGTCGAGGGCGAGACCCTCCGCGGGCTGCCACTGCGGTTCCTGTGCTTTGGTGCGTGTTGGCCGTCCATTGTGGAGAAACAGCTGCAGATGGAGTCGTGTGCCACTGGCCGGAACTCGCTGCAGTATTGCCCATGCTTAGGCTAGCATTTGGCTGAGTAGATGCATAATAATAGTGCGAGCCTGTAGCAAATTCGGAATCCTTCATAGTCATTTTCTCCATATTTGCATTGACAGATTCGACAGATGCATCTTCATCGCCTGCCTCGTACTGGCTTTGAAAGGCAGGATCGCGGTAAGAGGAACTTGCTATTGGCGCGGCATCATGATAGTCCTCATCTTGCGCTAACCTTTCTTCCTCCTCCTCCGCATTAGGTCGGCTGTATCCTCGAGAATCGTGGTATCTTCTTCCTTCACGGCGATTGCTCTGCTCGGGTATGAGACCTGGTCGGCCACTGGATTGGGCGAGAGATGAGGACTGTCTTCGAGTGCGAGCATCTCGACTTGACGGAACAGGTGGTTGTCGTGATGCCGAACGGGGAGTCTCTTGAGTTCGTCGACCACTAGTTCATCAAACATTTAGTATACGATTTAGTAGTCGAGAATAGCGACTTCTACTTACGACGAAGGCCGGTTTCTATCTACATTCCCTCGATAATTTGGGTCATATGCATTTTGCTGGTAGCCCTGATATTGGGCCTGGTTCGCGTATTCGCTCTCTTGTTCGAGTAACTCCTCGTTATATCTGCGGACAGTTCGGCCGTCTAAAACTATCGTTAGTGACTAGTAGATTTCGACAATCGGGTTCAGAGCTCACCTGGTTCCGTATAGTTGACATACCATCTTCCTGTCTCACGCTCCTGGATCCATGTCTTAGTATCCTCCATGAGTAAGGCAGACTGGCGCAGCGATTTGGAGGGCGCAGGATGCCTTGCGCCGCGATTGCTGGCCCTTTATCCATAGGGCAGGCCAGATTGGCTGCTGAGGCTCTGCTCGACCTGGAGAGGCATGGCGGATTCGATAGATGGTGGGCAGATTGAACCACGTAGCTGCACATGTATGAATGAATGCGGGGTGTGCTTCTTGTTGGTGGGTGCGATTGAATGCCAGTGATAACCGTCTGTTTGCGTACGTGCATGCAGATTCATGCAGAAACCAAGAGATTCTTGATAGCGCCATGGTCACATGCGATGCTTTCATGCCAGCATCGTATGGGAAAGCGGCGCGGGGAGGAGTATGTGGAGGTCCCGAAGACGAGGGCCGGACACGGGTAAAGCTGTGATACATCGAGAGGTCCTCCCCGTAGAGTCATTCGGGTGACGCATGCTCGAGCAAGAGCTTTAGTGGATGTCGCCATGCTTGGGCCGTGGTAGAGTCGTGTCATATTGGAGAAGACGTGGAATCTTTCGTGGAATCTGGGGACGGTCTCAGGAGTGCAAGCAGGAGAGGTGCGTTGTTGGCGGGCAGCACTAAGCCTTGCCCGCACATGGATGCAACCTCGATCCAGCCTGCCGCCACTAAGCTGAATTCTCGCTGAATCCCACCCACCTCCCTGCTGAGTCGCTGACACCGCGCGACCCATCCTCGATCCCTGTTGCATATAGCCCCCAAGCTTGTACGGAGGAGTCGCAGTTAGCGAAGCGCACTACTTCCTTTCCCGCAGATGCATGCCTTTCGCGCTGCCCCGTTAACTCCAAACCAAAAAAGACAGATGTGAGGCTCTGCGCGTTCACCCGCCGGCGGTGAGGCCAGCACCGGCATCCTGTTCGGAATCTCGCCTCAAATATCGATCATATCCGGGAGCCACCCGATGTCAGCTTTCTATTTCTCCGTTGGCCTAGTCAGGTACCGCAACCGTAATCTTGCCCATCGGCAAGCCACCTGAGAGTGATTGCAGTCAACAGCACGAGCCAGATGAAAACAAGGCTTCATTTCGATGGCACATGGGACTAAGGCGTGCCAAGGACAAGCATCTGGAGAGGGACAACCGCTGTCCGACGAGGGGCCATGTCCTTCCCAGGACCGGCCTCCGAATCAAGAAACGCTCTGGGAAGAGAGAGTCTCCATCGACAGTCAAAGGCGACCAGCCGGACCCACGCAGGGGGTTACCGAATCACTGTCTACAACAAGATTACAGGCGTTGGAACGTGATCAAAAACATGAATCTATCTTGGCAAGAAATGAAGAAACCACAATGCTTGAATCACCGAGAGGGGGCTCCCAAGGACATCCAACGACAGAAGCTAAGATAACGAATAAGTCGAGAGAGGTTGCTTATGCTTCATCCGCTGGAGAAGGCCAAAGCCGGAATGGAAGGCCACCGAGACAGGATTTAGCTTATCGTTCGATCAGAGCTGTCGAAAGTAGTGGCTCCGAGGTGGATTTCGACGTCCAGGCTCGACAGCTGAGAGCACGAGAACGGATCATTATTCGACGTGAACGAGTTCGTCGAACACGGCGTCTGGTCAGAGCTTGTAAGCAAAGGGTGCAACGACTTCGGGACGACGTTCGCGATGCTGTCGATAAATTGACAAGAAAACTTAATGAGCTTAGAGCCTTGAACCTGGAACTTCGAGAAAGTACTGATTCATACTACGAGAAACTTCGCGTGGCTCAGGACGAACTAGGTCCGGTTGAGGATGAATATGATGGTTTGGAGAGAAGATTGGAAGAAGAGGAAGATGACCTTGAGGAAGAGGAAGATCATTTCTTCCGTCACAACGATCTTGTCGACGTTTCTGTTCCCGAAACCAAGATCAACGCCACACTCTCCCCACTTGCAGAGCCGCAAGTTCTCGATACAGATCCAACAGATCTTGTCTTGGAGAATAGTCTAGTGCGGGAATATTTGGATCGAGTAGAGGAGGCAGAGCGCCTGAAAGAAGATGTGGAGGATTTGGAAAATGAGTACTTACAAGTCTCAGGGGATGCTACCTTCCGCAAACGACACAATATTCCTCTCTCCGACGAGACTTCAAATTTCCTCAACGAATATCCTACCCTGCATGCCGAAGCGCTCAATGACCTGCATGATGCGGAAGATGCCCTTTTTGATACGCGAGACAAATGCCTTGAGCAGGGCCTCTTTACAGATTCTGAATATGCATATGAGCCAAGGGACGCGCTCTGCGACGACATTATGGATTCTGTCTACGAGGCACGAGATAGGTCACTTATGCGGGTAGCTGTTCATCACCTCCATTACAATGAGAAGGACGCGGATTTTGGAGACAAGAAGGACTATGTCAATAAGTGGCTGCTGCAATGGGTTGAAGAAAGTTCGGTTGGCGCTCTTCTCCTCCGAGCTTTTATCTACTTTGAGTTTCCTGACAACGCCAACATGTTGGGCGACGAAAAGTGGTCTGAATTAGCGGTGGAAAATTGGGACAATGACCAAGCTGGCGATTCAGCGAATAGAAACAACCGTGAAAGCAGGCTTGACACAATTGCTGGCATCACACCAGGAGCTGCTGGGAAACTCCACGCAACAAGCACTGCAAGATCTGGTGTTTCGAGTAGTCTACGGACCTTGGATGTAATTGCTGACGAGGAAGCTCCGGATGAACCTCTGGATCTCCGAAGTGAATCTGCTTCCCATACAACTCAGCAAGCTACCCCGAAACGACGAAGCACTTCCAACATCAATGAACAAATTACTCCAATGTCACTTTCTACTGATACGATGTCAATCGTGTCCTCACAGGACCAAACCCCTAAAGCCAACATATTTGAACCTACCGAATCTGAGCAAACTATACACTCTGCATCGATCCAAACTATAAATAGCCCTGCTACATCCGGAAGAGTACCATCTCCCCACACCCCTAGCACAGCTACAAAATTCTTGCACAATTTATCTACATTCTTAAATAACGAAGAACATCAAGATAATGCACATCCGGCAGACGATGGGCGCACTGGGCCCTGCGAAGCCGACCGTCCTTCAATACCAGAGAACAAGTCTGAAATAGTCAACCCAGCTGGTCAATCAGTCCCCCATTTCGACAATACAGATACCGTCAGATCAGTATCAATGCCATTGGGAGAGACACGGTCCCCTCTTACTATTCCCCAGAACGATGAATTCATGCTGAAAACACGGCCTGCTGTTGACGACAGTACAGAAAATATCAATAGGGCAACACTAGCTCCTGACAAGCGGGTCTCAGCACAAACGTTGGAAGCTTCGACACTGGATCAAGCGCCATGCTCAGCATCTAGTCATCTCGACAATACAATTTTTAGACTTGAAGCTTCTCCTAAGTCCGACGACAATGCCGAAATTATGTCTTCAAGACGAACTCGAGGAACGCCGTCCATCACGACGCCTCTAGAAGCCCTAGACATTTCCAAACACACCAGAGCCAAAAGCATCGATACTTCTCAATCAACTCTACGAATAAACAGTGCTCCTGTCCCAGGATTCCATCTCCGAGTCGCTGATGCCCAAATAGTGCGACATCGCCGGAGTCTCTCACCACATTCCCTCTTATCCACCGCTTCACGCACATTACGACGGTACTCCAGCTTTGGGGCTCTTCGACATGTCGATGCTAATACCTCGCCTACTTGACACAGCGAGGCAAAAGTTCCAACTCCAGCCATGGAAGACGACGTTCAAAGTAGTCGAAACTCTAGTGCGAGAGGCACCTGGTGGGATGTTGACAAACTGCAATATAACTTTCCATATCAACGGCCACGGGAGATCAGACGAGACACATCAACTCGAAATCTCAAGCAGAAGCACATTGCGAGGAGAGCTAAGACAATTTGTCCTAACCTTACCCAACAAAACCATTCTCACAAAGCTTGACCTCGAACCCGACATCTATTTGAAACAAAATGCAACAAACTCCACAAAACTTCGATTATATCCATACGATACACACCAAATCCCACCCAGTATTCGTATCTCAAACGAAGACTTCATCTGTCCTTATTGTCTCATGACTGACTTTTCACCCTACGATGAAGAGTCTCGATTCTCACTCATTTCTTGCTACTTTTACACTTTTACCATCAACTCCACATTTATAGTCTTATTACCTACACCTTTAATCCCTCCTCGATCTCAAGTCTCCAACATTGCGAAGGAGTATTATTAAGATTGGTTTCTATATGCCGAATTTAAGTTGTTTCCTTTTCACCTTTTTATGATCAATATCAAGTTTGCCAGGCGCAAATTTCGATGATTCATGTTTTAATACACACTTGTTCAGCGCCATGTATTAGAATGCAACATTTCTCAGCCCAAGCATATTTTAGGTGTTCTCGGTTAGGATACGGCGGGATGGGGGATGGAGTTTGACAATTGCGAAACACTGCACACACCATTATTCCCTTTATTATTTTTCATTATTTGTTTTCTGTTCTTGTGGTTGTTGAGAAATGGAACTATAGTATGCTTAGGCTAGAGTCTGGATTGTATATGATACCCTGGATTAAGCGCATATAACACCTTTTACACGCGTTGCGTGTTTGCTGTTACCTAATTTGTCTTCAGCTTACAGCTTCTTCTTCTTTCTCTTTTTACCATCGCAACTTTGAAAGCCCGTCCTTGAGTTGGATTCAGACAACGGATCCAGGTAACTTGGAAGGGAAGTGGCTGAGCTCTCAATTCCTTAACGCCCATGATGGCACAACCATAATTCCTAACCAACAATTTCTCATCTCCTCAACCAACAGGAGCCTATCTTCAAATTCTGTAATGCCTAGCCCTAATTTCTAATGACGCCCGGAAAGCCAAGTACCGGCATACTCGGTCTTCCTTATCTCGCTTCCGGGCTCCTCTCAGCTTCAGGCTTCAGCCTCACTCGTCGCCAACCGCCTCGGACCTGCTCTCCAATCACACCCAATCACTTCAATTATCCACGATTCCCAATCATATCCCTGGAACCAATCGAATTCTTAAAGTCCAATTCCCGGTAATCTATTCGCTTTCATTTCGGCCATTCATTTTGTTCGCCCTTATTTTTATTCGCTTTCCAGTATTGAAAGTCCCTGGTTTGCATGTTACTGCCCAGGCATATGCATACGCCCAGGCACAGGAACCGGATACGAACCCCGTTGGCGGGTGCATCTCAGCAGCATTTCAGCGCGGCAGCCAACTTGAAAGATCCCCGATTCGCCGTGCCAATTCCAACATCCAATATCTAACGACCGGGAATCGAGGCGGCGGGCGCTAAGTAAGTACACGAATACAACATTGACCACGACTACGACCAAAAACACGACCTGCATAGCATAGCATAGTACAGTATAACATAGATCTAACAAACCGGGCAAAGAGGCAAAGGGCAAAGGGTAAATACAAGCTAGCATTGGTCAGCCTTGTGTTCCGAATCTGGATGCAATAGAACGGAGATGGACACAAAAATGGAAACCGTATACCGGTAATCTTACATTGATGATTGATCCCGTACCGAGCGGACCGAGTCTGCCAGAGCGAGTGACTCCGGGCGTGAATTCGGTCTGACTCTTCGTCTGTATGTCCGAGTCGGAGACCGAGTCCCCGGTAAGGCTGAGAAGTGAAGTAAAGTGAAGCGATCGGAGAGAGGCAGATGCAGGGACCACCTGTCTGTTCTTCCCGCCTTTCTATCTGTCTTACTCACATTTTCTCTCATGTCTCGAAATCGGGCGTTTTGTTCACCCGAAGTGGCTTTTTGGTGCAATTCACAACAAGATTCCATCCTTGGTCTTATCTTAGAAAAAGCCTCAAAAGGGCAAACCCGATCCATCCCAAAGCGAGACTTTTCGTCCTCGAATTTTACACTTTCCGATGGATGGTTAGTTGTATTTAGTGGCGTTTAGTTGTATTTGAGCTCCTCGGAACACTCAAAATAATAGGTATATGCAAATAATTAATCCCGAATTAGACTTGAAAAAGGGAGTGAGTATCTACAAGGCCTCTGTCTCATTATCCCAATGTCCGCCGTCATCATTGTGGCTCATACTCATGCTAGATCCTAAAGCACAAATTCCCGATCAAAAATACCAATATCCTGACTCCTAGATCCGATTAACCCAAATCTCTCAAAATCCCATCGTTCCAAAACCACTTATCTTGCCGTGCCGTCGTTGTGAGACAAACAAGCAGCCACATCCCCGATTCCGACCCACAATTTCCGAGTCCCCGGAAAACAAGCACGAGCTCGATGTCTCAGTCGGAGATGGGGAATCCCGATCCCTATCCCAATTCCCATCCCATCCCGTTCCCAGCCCGATAAAAGAAGGGAATCTCAAACATCAATCCCCAAAGAAAAAGAAGGATGAAAGGAAAAAGCCATAGACTTGCCTATGTATGTGACTTCTCACTGTCCACTTTCCACTTCCCACTTTCGTACTACCTTCCCACGATTACCAATGTATGAGACATCCATATTACAGTACCACATTACCGTAACACATCACAAAAACCCTCATAATAACTTATCTCACCCTATCAAAGGAAGACCGCATCCGCACCTCCCTCCCTCCCTCCCTCCATAGCTACCCACCTACCAAATTAGGCAACTTCTTACTTCCCTACCTCCCTCCGTACTCTAAAACATCCACCTTTAAATAGGTTAGGTAGAGAAAGCAAGGGTGTATTCTATTCTTCACTAATTAGGCAACTTCTGAACCCCCCTCCGTATTCGAACAAGGGTGTATATTTATTCTTCACTAATTAGGCAACCACCCACCCAACAACCAAGCTGGTGCTGTCTGTGTAACCTGAACGCACGCACGCACGCCAAAGAAAGATTTCAAGCGGCGACGAGGCTGAGAAAAAGAAACTCAATCCTTACCTTCCAACTTCCAAGCTCGGAAGCAAGGCTGAACGTGGCTGTTTCCGAGGCGTAATTCCTAGGATCTGGTACGCGAGGTAAGTGGACTGGTGCGAGGGAGTGGTGCATTGGTGCATTGGTGCATTGCATTGTTTGCTTTTGTGTCACCGAGTAGAGGGACGTTGGGTAGGGAGGCATATTTTGTGCATGATATGATGAGATGAGATGAGGAATTCGGGCAGCTGTGGATGTCGATGTTGCATTGCGTTGTTGTTGATGATGATGAGGTGATTGTGATTGTGATGATGAGGATGAGGCTGGTGATATGGTGACGATGGCTTGCAGTTGTGCATTGTAGATGATGGGAACTAAAGGAGGCATATGCAGACTCGGATCACGAACGGTAAGCTATGGTGCAGATGTGGTGTCGACTGATCATGAGAATGCAGTGTTGATGATGTGTTTCCACTAAATATGTATGCTGCATGATTCATGTATTGATGCATGTAATATGAATAAAACTACCGTCGCTGGCATAATAATAACACGCTGAAGTATGCAATCTTGAAATCGTGAAAACCATTCAAAGGCTTATGCCGTGTCAGCTGATGAGACGCGCCCAACCAGTCAGTTGGCGCTGAGAAATTCCATGCTTCTGAAATGCGAAGATATGCTATATGTCGGAAGATGAAATAGAAATATGCTGCACTGATAGCATCCGCTGTCGATATCAATTTCGTCGTTACCATGCATCAACAATGAAACCCAAACATGCTCGCTGAAAATCCAAGACAGAAAACAAAATATGAAGACACATGACAATGATAATGACAATTTGTAACCCTAAAAGATTATGAAAATGCCCATTCTTAAAATCAGTCAATTGGGAGGAAGCCTCGAGTGAGACAGCCAACATCCAATAGCGTTTGATTGAAGAGAGCCGCATTTATGCGACACGTCAACGTAATTTCGATCATCGAAATATCATCTCATAGGGAACATTCTTTCCTTCTTGATTGTGTTAGTTGAGAACTTAGAGAGTATGAGAGGTGTTCACAAACCTTTCATTCTTCCTCGCTGTGCTCAGCAGCTTCGGGCCCGTACCTATAGTTGCCCTCATCGTGTCGTGCTTCATTGTAAGCATCGTGTTGCGACTCATATTCTGGTTCTGCAGCGTCTTCGTAAGAGGACTTGTCATGGCTATGCTCTTGCTCTTCAGGTCCTTCAGCGATGTCATCTTCGGGTCTATTATCTCGTTGGACACCTTTGCCTTTCCCCCTAGACCGTGACGGGCGACGATCACCACGAGATGAACTCGAGTGATGCGAAGGATATTTCTCGGTCGATGCTTGATACGATGGTTGCGGTTGGTCATATGAGTCTTGGTGGTACTCCTGCTGCTGCGACCACGTCTGTTGATCGCTGACAGTTGATGGAACCCAAGACTGTGCTTGTTGATCGCTGACACTTGATGGTGACCAAGATGGTACTTGTTGATCGCTGAAAGTTGATGGTGACCAAGACGTGGTGCTTGATCCATATTTTGGAGCGGGTGCAGAATAATCTTGATCGTCCATACCACCATCCGCGTAGGCGGTCTCCCCATCCTGGTATGGAGAAGGCGCTGTTAGGCCTTGAGTTTCTAGAGGTGGATGGACTTGATTGAAATCTGTAATCAGATGCCACATAAAGTCTTTGTCGACATTTCCAATAAACCATACTTTGACATTATACTCAACGGTATAAGTCTTTGCATAGTTCAGACGAGAAGTATCTGCTAATTTGTGACGAGGGTTCTTTGTCACAATCTTGAGTGGCTGCTTCGTGAGACCTTTGGCCTTTTCGCCTTTGAAATAGACTGGCTTACTACCACTATAAGCAATAGTATGGTCACCAGCATGAACTCCATTCTTGGTCACTCCCTGTCGAGAGTACGTGTTGATAGGCCTGTTTCAATTAGCAAGTGAAAATTTGGGTTTGAGATTGGGCTTGCCACTCACAGACAAATGCAATGGCCGGCCAAAGGCCTGATAATGACGAAACGTCGGACCTTTTGGAAGGAAGGTTCGCCAAACTTGTTGACTCCTTCCGTGTACGTTTCAGGATTGCTACTTCCATCGCCACGGCCTGCCCCTCCCGTACCTTGAGGTTCAGACCAAAGGACTTTGAACACCTTCGAAAATCAGCAAAGCACACAAATACAAGTCAAATCTCTCATACTCGTCCTTGTTTGAATTCAAAGGTTTTGTGCACTTTGTAGTCTGTGAAACGTCAGGCATGTGACAGGGACCAAAAAGCACCGGATTCCACTTACGAGGGTCGAATTCTTCTTTATCAGTGTGAGGGTTGATCGTTGTAATATGAGTCAAGTCTCTCGCACCTGCTGGTGTCTGGTGTCTTGGCGGAACTGTGATTTCCGAATGCAACGATTGTTGTGATAGATCTTCCGTGATTTCCTCGATCGACAGATCTGATGAAAGGGCATAATTCGCCGAAGACGAGTATGGTCCCTCTGGAATTGGGTCTAATGAGGGCTGGGTAGTCCTAGGCTCGGCGGGATCTGCTGCTTGGAGTGTCGATTCATATTCGAACTCATACTGTTCTAGGATGACTTCGTTAGAGGCCGCTCCTGCATTTGCTTTTTTGTCATACCGGGGGCTGTCAAGCGATAACGCTTCCAATCGCTGCGCTCGGTATCCCACTCCCAATTGCTCCACTGTGTCGGATAGTAAGACGACGAGCTCGAGGAGGTTGATGATCGCTTCGAGCGATGTTTTGAGCGGGAGCTGGACGACATTGTGGCATTGCGTTACCAACAATGGGAGAGAAACTCATTTTCTTCGACGGACAGCAAAGACGTTTCTCAACGGCCACACGTCTTTATCAGCGATTCGGCGGCAGAATTGGCAAGACTTGAGCCGCAACTTGCAGCAACGTCGTGACCTTCTGGTCCACACCTCGGCCAGATCGATGCCCACGATACTGGATTGACACGTTTCCATGCAGCCGAGGGCATCTTGAGTGGTCGACGAAGTCCAAAATGACCACTCTGAGATGGGTGCAGACGCCGGTTGGCAAGGCTCTGCCTGCTGACGGGCTGCGATTCGTGAGATGAGCGTCGGTGCTTGTGACGAGGCGGACGCTGCTTTTGCTGGGGGAGGATGATTTGAGCCAGGAGGGGCCAGGAGGAGCCCGAGGAGCCAAGGAGAGGCAAGGGGAACTGAAAGGGGACCAAGAGCAGGGAGGAGCTGGGAGGAGCTGGGAGGAGCTGGCAGCGAGACCAACAGGGCCCATCCATTTGCTCGGCTGGCGGCAAAAGCGACTGGCACCAGCAGTTGCAGCCAATCCTGCCCCCACGCCATCTCACATCTCAGCCCTGTCCAGTCTGTCCAGTCTGTCCACTTGGTGGGTCCGTCCGGCCTGTGGCGCGAACCCCCACGTCGCGTGTGGGAGGATGGCCCTCCCAGAATCCTAGATGCCCAAAAAAGAAGTCTCGCACCAAACCCGACCCCTCCCTTCCAGCCCACCACCACCACCCACGCGCCAAAGCGAGCGTGCGGCTCTTGCCCGCCTTGCACAACAACTCCACCTCATTGTCCTTCCATAGCCGTCAGCCTTGCCCAGAGAAGGTAGTGGAAGTTTGTTGATACTGGCCTCATATCATGTATCGACACGACTGTCATCGCCGCTCATGGTCACACTGACATGTCTCTTCGTTCGTCACACAATCGTGGAGGTCAGGTGCTCGAATACTCTCACGAAGCGCGCCGCAACACCGGCGCTGCCAGATCTATATCTATGGCGAAGCAAGACCAGAGATTGCAGTTGAGATTGTTCAGCCCCAAGCACGCGCCCAGGGAAGGGGTTGGGCAACTTGGGGGCCTTTCCGACAAGGACGAGGGACAGCGGCCGGCAGGGACAGCCGTCATCCGGCGGAGGGAGAGTGAGCAAACTCCAAAACCGCTGCCTAGCCCGGTACGTCGAAAAGATGAAAGACAACCGCCAGAGCGAACTTCAGATACAAACGTCACCATGTCACCTGACAGACGACCTCGAACAGGTCCCGTATCACCGCAAACCTCCTCTCCCTCAACTCCACAGCGTCAGCCACGGCCAGCACAGGCAATGGGCTTGCCCACTCCTCCGCCTGTAAGCCGGGAGGCCGCTTCGACTCGGGATCTCGTGACTCTTCCCGGCGCCACAGTCGGACTATCTCAAGGCCAGGGAGCTCCGAAGGCAGAGTTCAGACTAGAATGGCAGGAGATTCAGAAGCTGCGGGCGGATGTATGGGATCTTCGCTCACAGATACTTCAGATGCGTGCCAGCCTGAGAGTGAAGCAGGATGTTAAGGCAGCTGCTGACGATATATTATTTCGACGCATTACATACATGACTGCTCGAGGCCTTAGTCTCAATGGGTCCACATCTACAGGCCTTTCAAGTCCAGTTTCGACTCCGGAAAGTAGCCCATTCCCGGGTCAAAAGAGCTTAACGCAACTGATGGATGACTGTCAGGAAGCTAGGAACGATTATGGCCCATTAGAAGACGATTGCAATCGCCTGGAAGATCGCCTTTCTCAACAAGAGTTTAAGCTTGCTCGCCTCGAAGATCAATTTTACGCTCGGCAAAAGGAAAACCAGCTTTCTCCGCGAAGACTTCCAGATCCATCACCACTAGATGTTGAGCGTGCAGCAGCACCCTCTGTCACTTCCGATGATGATGACGATGATGACGATGAGTCTGAAAGATCGGAATATCATCCCTTAGTCAATAACTATTTATCCAAGCTTGGCGACCTTGATCTCATGAAAGAACGTCTCGACGAGTTTCGGGATGAAAAGGCAGCCTTGGAAGCAGAAAAGCAGTCACGACACCGCTTCGGCCTCACGCTCGATGAAGACGATCAAGACTGGCTTGATGATGCCGAAGTCGAGTACGGCGAAATCATGGGCAAAATCCACTCATTAGAGAACGAATTGGAAGGACTAAAGCGATTATGCTTATCCAAGAACCTGATTGACGAGGACGGAGAGCCTACCGATTTTCAAAGCCGAGAGGAGTCCTACTTCGTGGAGGAGGAAGACATAGATCCACGTGATCATATATCAGAGTATGTCAAGTATCCCCTACTACTTCCTCATCCAGGGCAGAAGCACGAAGACAATGAGAAGTACGAGCCGAGACCTGACGTGGCGTCAGAGACAGCAACGACGCGAATTAATGCGTGGATATTGGACAAGTTGCGGATTTCGCCTCTCGATGTCAGTCTCCTGGCTAGCACTTTTGAGAGTCGACACGGGAGGATCTTTACGGGCTGGGAAGTCCGCGTTCTCAGTGTCTGGTACGAAGATGGGACAACTGGGACGATACCCAGTCCCGGACATGAATCGCCCACAAGTCAGAGCTCGAGCATGAGCACAAAACATCCAGACGAAGCATCACACTCTTCAGACATGTCACAAGAACACATGCAAGGCTCTATTCACGTTCTTTTGGCATCCTCAGTTCGACCTCCATCTGACATTTCGGACGATACAGAACGCGCATTCGGAATGAGCACGCTCGATATGTCACCCGTCTCCTTACGAGGAAGACCACCTTGGGCACTTAACACCTGACATCACTTCTACTCCAGGCCGGACCTAACAGTCACATCTTCTAATCTTACATCCTTCTTTTATCACAAACATAAATAATAGATAAAAATTTGTTTTCTTCTACTTTGCCCTGTTTTGAGCGAGTTTCGATTGAGCGAAGGTGTTCGGTGTGGCACTTCGGATGGGACGGAATGCGTGAGATGCGAACAAATATTTGGTATTGTAGCCTCGTGAGAGAGACACGGGGCAAAACCTGTAGGACTAGCATAGAAAACTGATTGCTTTGCTTCTTGGGGCGGCTTGATGATACCCTTTGCTTCTGCTTGCTCATGCTTGTCTTCTTCATTTTCGATTTCAAGATATCATCGCAAGGCGTCTCTACCGGATTCTGATAGGTCTAATGAAGTTGTTTGGCTAGGGACGACAGACCAATCCCTTTGCTCATCACCGCCGATTACTCGCCCAATCACTTCCACCTTATCACCAATCACCTCTCCATACTTGGAAGTGATAGTTTTCGCTCCTTGATTACTTTTCCAATCACCTTCCCCTCTTTCGCACCACCAATCACCTCCCATCTTCCAACATCAAAATATGACTCGAAAACAAAAGCGACGATCTGTCTGCCTCACTCTTTCTCCCAACTGACCATTCAGAACAACAATCGGCCCAACTCCTCCTCTAACCTTAACTAGCCATTCAATTCAAAACAACCAACTATCTGCCTCCTCCCCGACGCCATCCAACGAGATACATCCAACCATCCAACCAACCAACTATTCACGCCTCACCGGGCGCACTCCCATCTCATCCCAAAACAACCATTCTAATTTCCAACTCATAAATACACAAGCAATTTTTATCGCTACCAGCCGCGTATACATATTATATATTATATAACTATTTATTACTCTAAGTAACCTAACCCACCCCAGAAGGCCATCCCAGACCACGATACCGTAAAACCTACCTCTCAGCCCTGAATTTGAATTTGTACGACTCTACATACAGCCAGCCAGCCCTCCACACACACTCTACATTATAGAAGCTAAAAGAATACAAAAGAATAATTTGATTTGATTCGATCTTCCTTCCCTTCCCCTTCAAAAAAAGGCTCCGACGCGAACCTTCCCAAACCGACCAAAAGAAACGGAACCAAGAAATGGGATCGCAGCGCAGCGCACGTGGCCATGACTGCAGCCCGCAGCCCGCAGCCCGCACGCAGCATGCAAGCATAAGATGACTGTATCATCTCCCGCCGCTCCGTCGTTGCCTTGTCTTGTGGCGGGCTTGGTTCGGCTGATTGGTTTGCGTGCTTGGTTGCCTTGTGGCTGCTTTACGCCACCCCACGCTTCTTTGGTTGTTTTTTGCTTGGCTGGCTGGCTGGTTGGTTGCCTCGCGGGATACAGGAATAATCAATGAATTGTCGGGGAGGGGAGGGGAGGATTAATTATTGAAGGGGAGATCCAACGAAACATGTGCATGTGCATGTGAATTAGGTGGTAACTTGTGTAACCTCACTCATGCAGTAAATGAGCAATACCCGATTCCAAGCACGCTTACGATCACGAGTGCCTTAGGTACGGAGGTACAGTAGGTAGGTACTTCTAGGTTAGGGGAGGTGTCATGTGTTGCCGAGGCATCGCTTGTGGTGAGTCATGTATGCCATATCCTGGTGCTTACCAGCCGTACCTCTTTGTCGGGACAAGACCCCTACCCAAACTCCAACTCCAACACCAACACCAACACTAACCTTATCCTTTTCGATTTCTAATTCTCGTACTTATCACCTTTTCGATATTTGTTTTCATTATTCAATACTCATAGTTGCCGAACATATTTTATGCTGCTTTTATTCGCCGGATATGAATGGATAGATGTGATGCACGAAGGGTCTTGCTCCTTGCGGCCCGGACGGAGTTACGTAGTGCATATAAAGGGGTGGAGTTTATTGTATGGGTCCTAAGCAGGGTAGGGCAAGGCTGGCTCGGCCCGTGCGATGTCATGTATTGAAGTGGAGCCGACGCCCGGTTTGTTAGAGAGGTAAGAAAAAGGGGTGTGGGACGACTCACGAGGCGAGACGAGGCTGGGGGTTAAAATGTCTAGTTCTTGAGTGAGTTTTGATGGTGTGGATCTTGGCTAGGTAGGTACTTGTGAGATAGTTCTTAATGGAAGGTTTTGATATTTGTAATGTGGTAGGTAGTTATTTACTATCTAGTCTGGGTGAAGTGAAATTTTGAATAGGAACAGAAAGAAGAATGCTCTAGCTTAGTTATGCTTTGCTTCAGGGAGCTGAATGGAGTCTGCCGTCTGCTGTCAGGGACTTAAACTAGACCTGCATAAGAAACACAGGATCGGTGCGTTGAGACCGATTGTAATCAGTAAAGAGCGTGGGCTCTTCCCGCCAAGCCTGTGCGGATTAGCCTTTATCTTCGGATTTTACCACTTATGAGATTTTGTGGCACGGGCGAGAAGTCCTTTAGAGCAAGGTCCCGATGATATGTGGCTTTGCGTGCGGATGTAGGCTTCGCTTTAAGGTGTGAAATCCCGTTTAGAGTTACACAGCAGAATAACGGTAAAGCTAGCGTGAGTTGGAATTTTGCTTCTTGCATAAGTGGTTGTCGTGAACTTCACTGCTTCGCCACACATGAAAGTTCCCTGTAAGTAGAACTCGATCAGAGGTGAGTTTCTCCAGTGAAAAACGCTTATTATCGCTATTTTTGACCCGTAAAACCATATGCTTAGAATAATCCTTGCCTTTCTATTTTCCAGTAGATGCAGCAAAATCTCAAAAGTTTTTGTAACGAAATCGGAGCAAAGGGCGTACATGCGCGAGAAACAAAGTTTTAAGGCGAACGGCGTAAAAGTGGCTTGAAAAACTGCACGTCAAGATAGCGGTGAGGACCCGAGACGACGGGTTGAGTTGTGACTCGTGCAAAGAGAATAACGGCCGAGTGGCGGTGACACGACGAACGTTTCGCATCAGCGGAAGAGAAGCGAGAGGCGAGGACGGCAATGGAAGATCATAGAACGGGCATAATAGATAGATGTACGTCGAAATCAATAGGAACACGAACTAGGGTAGTGAGTGTTTTAGAGCAGCGAGGGAGAAGGATGAGTAAGTGGACCAGTGAAGAGATGCTTAAGATATATATTCTTGAATTGCTTCCGTTGTTTGGGTGAAAAGCTTCCAGCTATGGATAATGGTGAAGTCCTTTCCTAAGTTGGATGAACATGAAAAAGTTCTCTTTCTCGATCTGTATATAATCATTCTGGGCTTCAGTTGACAAAATAAGCAACCTTATTTGGACAAATTGCTCCACCTCCTATGAACAAGACCTAAAAGTCTTCAGGGGTATAGTCGCGATCATAAACAAGCATACAATCGCAAGGAAATTCGTAAAGTCATCCAAGCATGAAATGGAAAGGGGAAATAATAATCGTATGAACAAAAAAGGCCTCCAGTGTTGTCATGCTGAATATAGAAACCTGTAGCGTATAGGTGGCCCAGGGAGATCCGTTGGCCGATGGAAGTACTTCGATGTCGAAGCGGAACGTAAATTGCGTACATAAATTGCGTACATAGAGAAGCCCATGCATGAACGCGTTGAGAGGAACCAATCACGGTCCCAGCACTTGCTAACCAATCTCAATGCTTTCTCTTATGGTGACTGGTCTTCGAGGATTGTCCCCTGTCCTCTCTCCTTTCCTGATTGTCTTTTGATTTGCTGTCGTGTTTGGACTTTCTAGGTCCTTGTGGAGGCTGGTCATCGGGCCGCATAAAGAAGCAGCTGGTTAGGAGAGACTCCATAGAGTCATCATGAACCTTGCCAATGTTGAGAACCCGTACGTACTTCTCCACTGTGTATATCTTGGCGTAGTTGATCCTAGAGTATGTGCCCAGGTCCCCGTATTCATCGTCAAGTTCTGATACAACTCGAATGGGATCTTTGCTGAGCGCCTCCCGCAAGATAACATTTCCCTCGTTATCATATTCGCAAAGTTCGGGTGGTGGTCGTTTACTCGTATGGATGATCGCATGTTGCTGAGGATCCGGTAGATTATTCTTAAGGGTGGCTTGCCCGTTATAGGTATGGATAGGTCTGGGGTAGTAGTTAGTTAATATGTTCCAGGCGCTAGATATCTGTTATAACTTACGAACAGATAACGTTCCCGTATCCCTCTCCAATAACGACGAAACGTCGAATTTCGCTGAACACGCGCTCACCAAGCCATACTGTTGCGAAGTGAGATCCTGTTGTAGCGCCTCCCTCGTGTCTGGCAGGTTCTGTCCACAACACTTTATTAAGTTAGTTAGAGCAACGGATCATCGTGAGAAGGATTCGAGATGTTCATTGAACCAAGCCATGTCGCATACCATAGGGAGGTGGTAGCTCGAAGCGTGGAGCTAAATTGTAATTAAAGACGTAAATACCACTTACTCATGAACACACGGCCTGGCTTCCAGAATTTCTTGCTCTTCCGCTCATCAACAACAGTATATCCTCGCTGGATTTAGTTTCATAACAAAGGCAGAAGCGAGTCGCTACTTACGATTGCTGAGCGGCTTGTTGGATACACTGCTAGTTATCTGCTTTGCTATCTTAACTTCTCCTCCAGCCCCTTCCAGTGCTATCTCGGGTAGTTCCCCTATTTGATCTTCTGTTTAGAAATTAACAATTGCATTATTGCGGCATGGGACAACACTCGATTACCTTGTTGATCAAGCGACATTTCTTGGAAGTTTTGCGTGATATCGCCCTTGGATTTATCATCCCGGTTCCTAGAACCGGTATGCGTACGAGAATTCGGCCGTCGACTTGTAGATGTTCGCGTCTGCTGGCTCATTGATGACGCAGGAGTAAACGAGGACTGCTGTCCATATTCGGGGGGTGCTTTCCATTTCGAGGTAATGTATTGAGGTGTCCCTGAAGGGGCATTTTCGTGGTCGGTAGCGCCCCCAGCGGGCCATTCTGGTGTATAACGCGGGGTTTCCTGAGTTTCCTGAGTTTCCTCCGGTGTGAGAAAATCATACTCGACCTCGCCAGTAGGACCGTAGCGAGTGGAATATTTGCAGCCATGTTCTTCGCTCCAGGCCCACTCTGTCCACTCAGTCGAAAGATCGGGTTGCTTGCCAGACATTGTGCGCTCCTTGGAAACTGAAACTGGGTTGCATGCTTACGCTGTAGATACAAGGCAGATATGTCCTTTTATGGTTGCACCCACTGCTCTCTCTCCGCATTAACGCGCAGAGCCGCAAACTGTGGGAACATTGACCCGAAGGGACGATATCTGCATTGAAGAGACTCAAGCCATACCTTAGTGTGGAGTTCTATAGGGACGCTCCTCTCCTGCTCGACATGATTTTATGCAAGTGCATTACTGCAGCAGTTGGTCTGATTTCTGCAGCTGTCCCTTGAGAGAGAGGTAGTGGTTGCGTCCAGGATCAGCAATGGCTTGCCCTATGGTCATCATTGGCATCCCATCCCTCATGGGCCGAGAGGATGTCGTTGTCGCAATTGATTATCCTGGTTGCCAATTACAGAGAGCCGCCGCTTTAGCAAGGAGCTTCGTTCGGTTGCCTCGTCTCGGCACAAGTCTCACCATGAGTTATAATACCACCCGAGCTGAATGATTCGCGGAGCACGCAGCCACGATGAATTGGATCGTTATAAGGGGATATAACCCAATTCGTGAGCGGTTGGGCCGGCACGCTGTCCTTTCCACTCCACATTGAGCATCATCTACTATCAACCCAACTCTTCGATACCACGACTATCGTGAATTGGGCCCCAAAGGTGATCTAGACTTGTGTCATCCGCACATTGGACCGTGGGCTAACAATGAGGTCAGCTCTGTGGCTTCCATTCTTGCAAGTTAGCAGTGTTGCTACGTGTTTGATGGTGACCTGACAGTTCGAGTCAACTGACCTGCATCTCACAGCCTGGTGTACAGGCAAGCCCCTGAAAGTGCTGGCAAATCGATAGAAAATTCGAGATTACCTTCAATTGAGACCACCTCCTCAGAATGGGCTCAGTTGCCTCGTTGAAGGGAAGCCAGGGTCACGGTGGAGGTGGGGACAAACGTTCATCCGAAGACGATCTTCATGACAGACCGAGTATGGAAGGCTTTTATACCATCGACAAAACCCGCTGGGCAGAGTTGATGTACTCCTTGCAAAGCATTGCAAAACTCCAGAGAGCGGCCACCCGGGCACGCATTGAGGCCCGCCAGAAAAGGCGCGAAGCCTCGTTTAAAAGAGACGATGTGTGGATCTGGGATGCCAAATTCATGGGCGAGATCCAGCGACTTAATGCGCAAGGCAACCTTAGAGGATTCGAAGAATTGTCCCGAATAGCTGCCGAATGTCAAGCTGCACGCGATCTGCTAGGTCCGCTAGAGCAAGATAATATCGAGGCGGAATCTCGTTGGCAAGGAGAAATATGGAAGCTCAAAGAGGCTGAAGCGGACCTATACACAGAATTTGAAGACGAGTTTAGGGATGCTGAAGAGTATGCTGCGGCTCACAGTGGCGAAGCAATGAGCTCTCACACGTCACTGTCTGATTCTGGCAGTCAGTCTTCTCATGTTGAAGCTCTAGAGGAACAGACGGTGCAAAGAGATGCCGATTCTCCCTCGGTCCTTGAGCTCCACGTCACAGAACCACCAGAATCAACACCTGTAGATGCACATCCTCAAGATACTGAAAGTGCTTCTTTAGGGCCGAATTTAGACTCTGGCGTCGAAGGTCTCGATTTAGTCTTCAATATGTCACCATCAGGAGGACCAAATGACGACTCTGCGATTGGGGGAAAGCTACCAGCCATATATGGCCCGCCGCAAGCACTTTCAAGACTCCTTCGCCCGCGCATTGAACGGTACTCTGAGCTTCCAGAGGATTTCTCAACACGAAGGGGCAGGATTAACGAATGGCTGGAGAATATTGTACTCGAATCTCGTCTTGAAAGTAGAATACTGTTCTCCGTTTTGCGGGATATTCTTGCAGTGGAAAACCAGATAGTGCCGTCAAATTGGTCACAACTGGTTATCGCATACTGGGAACTTGATGGGGCTTCGGTTCCAAGATCAGTCGAAGGAAAGGGAGATATTCAGCGGCAGGATATCGTCGTCGACGACCCAAAAGCTGCTGAATTCGAAAGCATAGAACGCAAAGAGAAGGAAACATCAATGGCGAACGAACCTCGGCTGCAATCATCACCGAATGTATCTCCAAGGGACAATATCATCCAAGCAAAATCCGACGGCGATAAAGCAACCAACACCTTCAATAATACAAAACTCAGCAAACTAGCATCATCTACCCCTGCTCTCGGAGAATTATCTCCACCACACTCTCATTCCAGTTCTCGCCCAGCTTCGCGTGATTTACGACCAAAGGACGAGCCACCATGACTCCAAGGCACCTTGTATCACTGTTTACAGTCCTGCCTGGCAAATGTTACATCTATTTTCAAAAGGTGTTTAGGAAGATCACAACCGGGATGATACATTCATGTACAAGATCAACAATTTTCTGCTCCGTTGTATAGCACACGTAGAGGATCATCTATTGAACAACGAATATTGCATAGCAAGGTTGCCCACACGGAGAAGAATGTTATCTAGAGACCATATACAGCCTTGCTGGAATAGTACGTTGATTTGGAGCCAATGGTGTAAAGTTAAAGCAGCGGAGCGTCCTCAACCACAAACAGCTGATTGGGAAAATGGTCCCCACATGCATGCATACTGCATGGCCCTTGTCCCACACCTCCACGCGTTTTGTTCTGTGAGTGGGGTCATCTGCTCATCTCTCGGATTTTCGAGACATCGTTCCGAGAATTAGGTTGCTGCCGCCGCCACGAAATGGACATCTCCAGTGCGCCCTGCTTTGGGGAAGAGAGCAAGCATTCGAATAAGTATAAACGACACACCCTAAAATGATATCTCGGATTCTGGTGCATTCGTCACACCGAAGCGGACCGTCCCGTCTCAGAACTCAAAGTTTGCTCTCGAGGAGAGATCGGTCTCCCTTCACTTGTGCAACCACACCTTAGATATCTCTTTGATCACCAGACAACATCTACCGCCTTGCGCAAAAGAAACAGAGGCTCCGAGGACCAATAACAACCGAGCAAACAGTTCGGAAATCGTGATTTGACAGCTCGTGAGATAACAACGGGGCATATTCCCGTAAAACCTGTTCCGACGTTCCCACAACATCTGCCACGTGTAGATTAGCTAGGACTTCCCATGAAAGGCAACAGAGGCATACTATACTATTCTCTCGCAACACTTTTGCAGACGATCTCTCTCTCGTTGCATCAACTTTCTGCAGTTTGCCGAGGGTGAGGAGTCGTAAAGAGTCAGTGAGGAGAATTGAGATCCCCAACTTTCTTTCACCCTTGTACAGCTATCCCCGCATTGCATGGCGGCTGCATTGCTCGAGCAGGTTGCGAGATGTGACTCCTCATCGGAGACACGATTTCGATCACTGGATCTGCATGCGGCAAAAAGAACTCCTGCTCAATCTGAAGCCACTAGGCTCGGAGGAGCACCAGGAGGGAATGTCGGATCTCTCAGCCTTCTTGTGGCTTCACCCTCAAGGCTGAGGTAAGTTGCCAACTTTTTCATGGCGAGTGCTTTGATAATCCACGCCTCAGCTGTGATGAGAGTGTGATGAGATAAGGATGAGCGAGTTTTCGCGTTCGCATTTTCGTCGTCTCGATTCCCCTGAATAGGTGTGACAACATTCAGGATGCGGCGCAGTCGACGGCGTATGCCGATCTTGTCCGTGCAAACGTCTAGGCATCCTTCTCGTCACAGAACGTCAGATCTTCCCCCTTCATGACCAGCCGCAAGTCTATATTTAGTCGATTTCAGTGATTTGATTCGGTGACAGTCGACAGCCAAACGATTAGCGAGTGTGAAACGTCCTTAGGTGGGATGGTTCCTGGCAGCCTTGCCGGTAACTTAAGTCTTACAAACAGACCACTCGGTGCGCTCGCGGGACAAGGACTTCGAGGGACTGCCGTGCTGGTATCTTTTGCGATAACCTTCTTTTTCTCCCTCCAATCTTCTGTGTATACTGGGGAATGGAAAGACCTAATATACGAGAAGCCGTGTAATAATGGCTGGAGAGAGGAATAGCGATCAGCAGCATCTTCTCGACCATGTCTCGAGGATTTCAAGAAGCTCACCGGGAGAGCAAGATTCACGTTGGATACATGAGATGATAGATTTTGACGCTTCAGATATCGGTACTCAGAAAAGCCCCGTCGCATCGCAATATCCACCAGCGTACTCGTCGACATGGGAACAAGATCTTGGAGATGATGGGAATGACAGCAAGTCCTTCAATGAGTGAGGCAAGAAACTCAACCCTACCTGCACGAGACTGACGTCTGCCAGATATTCACGAAGTCTACCGGAACGGTCTTCGACGTTCAATTCCACAATTAAGCCAGCTGCCACGAATGGCTTCTACGGATTCCTCTCATTTATTCGTCGATCCGGTCGCTATGCCTCGCATGTCTCCTACGAAGGCGCAAATCCCAATCCTTCAAACGAATATCGAAGATTTAGCGGCTGGCGTGGAGGTGTTCTAGCAGCCGCTGTCAGCTCTGGAACTGTTCTTCTGATCAACTTGATCTTCACCATCTGGGCTGCGGCCACAACACACACAGCATTCCGGGTTGGAACTATATACTCAGGAGAATGCGACTCAGTGAGGAAAGCTGATTCGGGAATGCATATTGCTATCAACGTGATGGGTACCATCCTGCTTGGCGCGAGCAATTTTTCGATGCAGTGTCTGAGTTCTCCTACCCGGAAAGAGGTGGACGATGCTCATTCGCGTGGACGATATCTTGATATTGGACTGCCGAGTCCGAAGAACTTGAACGGTTGGCGGAAGAAAATCGTGTTCACGCTGCTTGTGTTGTCAACAGTGCCGCTGCATTTCTTGTAAGTGATTTCGAGATCAAGAATTGGCTATAGTGAAACGGCTTTCTCATCTTGGCTTTCGCCTAGATCTATAATTCTTGTGCCCTCTCTCTACACTTCCCATTACTGATAACGAGCAGATGGAATTCAGCAGTCTTCACGACAACGCAGCAACTGGATTATAATGTTTATGTTGTCACGCCAAACTTCTTCAAAAGCTCGACTGTCGACTGCACACAAAACGTCTCCATCAGCCATATGAGTGTTTCTTCCGCTGCTGACTACAACTACCCCGAGCGTTTGAATTACACTGATATGTGGTATGAAGCCGATACTTGCACCATCGCCAAAACTCTTCTGGCCAACTCTACTAAAGGCCTACTCGCTCGCTTAGATAACGAGGATTGTATCAATACTTACGGCCGAGGCGATGATCTTCTGAAAGGTTTTGGGAATCTACTCGTGGTTACAAAAGAACAACCTGCAAAATCGAATGCTACTATCTTGATGCAGTTTAGATATGAGGAATACGTTTCTAACTATACAGGCGGTGGATGGGTTTGCGATCCCGAGCACCTCCTTGCCAACAACTACCAATGCAAATACAAAGATATCGCTGCCAACGCCACCGGATGGACTCTAGGAGTACCCGAATCTGACCCCAAAAACGATTTCGCCTTAATTCCAACGCAGCAATGGCCCATTGACTACTGCATGGCTCAAAAAACCGAATTGAGTGGGGTCTGTCAATTGCAGTATAGTCTCGTCATTATGATTATCATCCTTATTGCAAATAGCATCAAATTTTCCTGTATTGTCTACCTCTTGAGCGCGCACCTGGAACCCATTCTGGCTACAATCGGTGACGGGATCGCCTCGTTTCTAGAACGTCCAGATGCCATCACAGCATTTCGACCATTTCTAGACCGGAATCATGCCAGAAGGTTTAAACTAGAAGCAAAAAAGGTGCCTGTACGATATTACCCGCCGAAACGTCCACGAAGATGGTGGCACGCACCAAGTACCACGCGCTGGAGTCTGACCTTAACTCTGTACGTCGTTTTCTCCTTTCCTTATCTCAATTACTGACCTTTCCAGCTGTACAATAGCAATCATAACCGTCGGTGCTCTCCTGGGTATTGGTAACGAGAGCGTTATGGGTAACGGCGACTTTCCCTCACCATACTCCATCGGTTTTGGTACCTATAACTCTGCTGCAACGCTCAACATCTTCTCCACCTCAGGCACTGATTCCCTCACCGCCTCCGACTTTTCATCAAACAGTATCCTTATTGGTATGGTTGCCGTCGCTAACTTACCGCAAGTTATTGTTTCCTGCTTGTATTTTGCATATAATACTGTATATACGAGCATGGTGTCCGCAGATGAGTGGTCTAGATTCTCGCTTCACCGGAAAGCTCTCAGAACCACCGATCCGATGGGTGAACAGCGGAGCACGTATTGGCTTAGTTTGCCATGGACCTACGCATTGCCATTGGCTATTGCTAGTTCGATGTTGCATTGGCTTATCTCGCAATCTCTATTCGTGGCTCGGACAGAAATCTTGGATACGTATGGGACTCCCGAACCCATCTCCTACATGGAAGTTGGTTATTCGCCACTTGCTATCTTGGTATCCCTGCTGTTTGGGCTTGGGATGGTATTGGCCATGATCTTGAACGGTTTCAGGAAACTTACGGGTGGTGTGCTGGTTGGGAATAACAGCCTTGCTATCTCGGCTGCCTGTCATAGGAACGTGGGCGATGTTGGCGCTGAATTGAAGAGAGTGAAATGGGGAGCGCTTCATCATCAGCTTGAGGATGGGTCGCCGGGACATTGCTGCTTTTCGAGTGAAGATGTGGAACCTCCTAAAGTCGGCGATTTGTATATCTAGCTTGGAAGGTAGTGTTAATATTCGAACTGAATCGATTCCTGGAGCACAGTGACTTGTCCCACCTTGCCATTGCACGTGCAGCAGGACCTCGATCTAATCGAACACTCGAACATCCGACAATCCGCTCAGGCGCTTGATGTGGCGGGACGTTATCTGCGGTCAAATCTTTTGAGTTGGTCAAGTGACTTTTGGACCGGGAATAATTAACATTAAGTATCACGATATAAAGCTTTAATGAGGATATCTAGCATAATAACTTCGTGGTATTCTGAGATCTTGGCAAGGATGTAGAGACTACTTTTTTACTGTTATGAGGGTATTATCGGCTGGTTGATGTATGAGGAAGCCTGCAAGGTGATAAATCTATTTATCATCACCAGCATTCTATTCAAAAAGTCCGATTCATGAGGTGGGGTAGAGCGATCACGTGAAGACTGTCTATCTGACCTGACGGGACGGTATGAGTAGCGCGGACCCTGAAATTGATATTCCCACGGACCCGTTCATCGAGATCACTTATTTTATGCGCTCACTCAAGTGCAGCTATATCCGCCACCTTCAGGTACTGTTCAAATCTCTGTAGCTCAACGGCGCAGTTCTAAGATACTCAATCTGGACCTCCATTGGGCAGAAAGTGATGTCTTCTCAGCTGTGCAAGGATAGGTAAGGCCTAGAGTCTAACGGACCGGGAAATACTTGCCTCCCGCATCGGATGTTCCAAAACTGCATTTTATCGACGCCTCGCATTTAAGATCTCCATCACAAATGTGCCTGGTTTGGCCTGCTCAAGAAGACAGTGACATCCTAATCCAACTAGTGAATTTGTGCGCCAACCCAAGCCATGGCGACTGCTGCGGAGACTTTCCGTGCGAGAGAGGTGTACAAGTGAGTGCGTTCCATGCGACTGCAGCCCAATATCTTACAAAGATTAGGTACTACCAACCTAGAAACCTCAAAGACTCACCAGATGCGTCGGAAGCATCTTCGACACACTCCCGCTCTTCGCGTACACGCAACCCAACCAATTTCAACACTCAGCAATCATTCTCGGACACCGCACTTACTGCATTTGCGCAGCTCACTGCCCTCCGGCTGTCCGCTCAAAGAGCTATCGTCTCCCTCATCGACCACGAAAACGAATACTTCTTGGCCGAATCTACAAGCACGCTGAGTCTCATTGACGATGATTCCTCTGCGCAGAATGCCTCGCTTTCGATCAGTGGCGCGAGAGTTCCGCGTGAAGCCTCACTTTGCGAGCAAACCCTGCACCTTGTCCCGAATCAAGATACGACAGCAGAGATGACTCCTGTGTTCTTGGTTCCAGACCTGCTTCACGACGAGAAAATGAATCAACTCGACTGCGTCAAAGGAGCGCCATATCTGAGATTTTATTGCGGGGTAGCTTTGACCAACAAGCAAGGCATCAATATCGGCTGTGTCTACGTTGTTGATGATAGGCCGCGTGCCGATTTTAGTCTTGAGCAAGCTCAGTTCTTGACTAGAATGGCTGCTACAGTGATGGATCACCTGGAAAACATCAGAGCGAAAGAGGACGTTGTCAGGATGACGAGGATGAGCCAAGCTTTACATGCCTTCATCGAAGGTGAAGGCAGCATGGATGGTGACTGGCAGCGACTGAAGCGTTACAATCTCCCTGCCGGCGCTGGTGTCGGCTTTGCTTGGGAAAGCAACAACAAGGATAGGGTCAGAGGTTACATCAACAGCACGAGGGAGCAAGGTGCTCCAGTTTCTGCTCGAGCGGTTCCAAACTCTGGTGAGCTAGAAGTGCCTACCCACTCGGGGCACTCTCCTCTGCAGCACAGCAGTGGCAGCTCGGACGCTCGCTTTAACTTTAACAATTCTCCTTGGAGCTCTACCTCGGAAGTCCCCCAAATTCCGACATTCAAATCTGTTTTTGAAGGATTCGATGAAGCCGCAGCTAAGCTCACGGGTGGGAGAGATGCTGAATTTGCTAACGATGGATTCGAGAATCTCCTCCATGCGACGTTTTCCCGCGCGTCAAACCTTGTTAGGGAGGGCATGGAAGTTGATGGAGCGGTGTTCTTCGACGCACCATTCAGATTCTATCAAGGACGAAGTACGCTTGAAACAGACCCTCGTCGCTCACAGGATAAGGAATCCGGAACCTCGAGTGAGAGCGATGCTGAAGATCATGCCGATATTGATACTGATGCCAGGCCTGGACCCCGCCCCCATGTCTCGCACTCAGACTACTATATCAAGCATCCAGATGTACCCCGCACCGGAGTTCCCATGGGGCTGAAATCCGATGTCTTAGGATTTTCCACTCGTGGTATTTCTTCATGGGACAATCACGACATGACGACAACTACCAATTTCACTGCAATCGACCAAAGCCTTCTGACTTCGCTTGTCAGGCGCTATCCTCAGGGCGAACTCTTTGTCTTCGATGGGAATGGACCAATCTCTCCTCCCAGTCTCTCACCTGATAGTTCGCAAATGACAATTACGAGTCCGCTCCTCGTCGACAAACTTGCTCGTCAAAGAGCTCGTAAGAGAACCGAGATACTGCGTCTCTTGGTCGCATTTCCTGGAGCACGACAAATATTCTTTGTCCCATTATATGATTCAACATCAGGGTGTTTCATCGGATCTTTCACTTGGTCAACCTCGAGGACTCGGATATTTTCTGCCGAGAATCATCTATCATATCTTATTGCTTTTGGCCACAGCGTGATGTCGGAAGTTAGTCGACTGAATACACTAAGTGCAGATCGCGCAAAAGGTGACTTCATCAGTAACGTTAGTCACGAGCTGAGGAGCCCACTGCATGGAATCCTAGCAAGTGTAGAATTCCTAGCAGACACCCCATTGGATGGATTCCAAAGAAATCTAATCGATACAGTGGATATTTGCGGCCGTACCTTGCTAGACACGATTGAGCATGTCCTGGACTTTAGCAAGATCAAGAAGTTTGGCCATCAAAGTTCGCAGCCAATGGGCATTGTTGCAAATCTCAATGTTTCCGCTGTCATCGAAGAAGTTCTAGAAGGCGTGTTCGCTGGATTTGAATTCAATGGTCTCTCTTCTCAGGGGTTAGCAGATACGACACAAAGTCGAACACGACTGGTGCAAGAAATACCGGAGATAACAAAGACGACACAAGCAGTGGATGGATTACAACCTAGCCATGCCAATAACCAACTTACTGTTATTCTAGACATAGACTACAGGGACCAGTGGAAATTTCCTACAGTGCCAGGGAGTAAATGTCCCTTTTCTATGCTTAGCTTCGCTGATCTTGCTGTATCTCGCTTCCGACACACACTTCATCCCTCTCGGCTCTCAATCTCTTCATAAAAACAAAGTACTAATTCAATGTGTAGCTTGGCGTAGGCTGGCTATGAATTTGTTTGGCAATTCGTTGAAATATACTCCCGACGGCTACATCATGGTAAAGTTGGAAGCTCGAAGCGTCTTTGATTCGACTCCGAATCTTAAGAACCGCGATGCCGAAACAACGCTGGTAACCTTAACGATAACAGATTCAGGAAGAGGGATGACGCAAGAATTTTTGAAGACGAAACTATTCATTCCTTTCTCACAGGTATGATTCTTACATCTGACCTATACATTCTAGGTTTTTGATATCAATGCTAACTGCTCACTAAGGAGGACGTGACAGCGCCTGGTACCGGCTTGGGTATGAGTATGGTGAAGCAGATTGTAGATCTGTCTGGTGGAACAATTGATGTTCACAGCGAGCTGGGTAGTGGTACTGAGATCAAGCTCAGTCTGCCTTTGCAGAATCGCCTCAGAGATTCGGACACATTGCTAGGGAATGTAGATCCACTATACCTGGACGAGGATTCTATTCATGCTATCCGTCGCCGTGCTTACGGTCGAACCGTCACCATCAGCGGTTTCGACAATACGTCTGGGAAATCGAAACTCCAAACCGCTGCTCTGCAAATTTTTAAAGCTTCCATTCAGAAGTATGTTACTGAGTGGTTTGGCCTCACAATTGTCTCCAGTAACGAAGTTGTTGATATCGCTATCTTAGATGAATCAGCATTTATGGGTGCGGCCGAAATCTTCAGAAGCAAGCCCAAAATGCTGCTCATTCTTTGCAGTAATGGAGCTCGTAGAGACATCTACGCTAAACACTCTGGTCTCGCTCAACACGTCGAGTTCGTTAGCAAGCCTTGCGGGCCTCATAGACTTACAAAAGCACTGCTAAACTGTCTTGATAAAGAAGATGCCTCCGAAAAGGCCAACGCAGCAAGGGTAAGTCATGAAAAGCCCCATATCGGAGGGACTCCGCTTCAAGATTCGTCAGAGGCTGATCGGAAATTTGCAGTCCTCAATCGGGTTCTCGCCAACAACCACAAATCTTGATAGGCTGCCGATACTTCAGCCCAAGGGCCAAGCGATACCAATCCGAAGACCGCCATTCATGTCGAGAATGTCAAGCGAAAATAGAAAGTTGAAATCTGAAAGCACGACTGAGAGCAGCATAACGTCAGAAAGCTCCTCCACTTCAGCTACTTCAAGGAGTAGTTCTGGCCTTCCCAAGAAAGTCGGTTCTGACGCGAAGTTAAATTTGGATCCAAAGCCGACTGTTTCACGACCACTGAAAATGCTGCTGGTTGAAGTCAGTATCCATACTGGTCTCATGAAAAATGAAGCGAATTGCTGACACTGTGTTAGGACAACCCGGTTAATATGATGCTCCTGGCTGCTTATATGAAGAAGAACAAGTGGGAGTACGAAACGGCTGTGAATGGGTTGCTAGCCCTTCAGGCTTTCCAGAATCGGCCCCAGGGCTTCGATGTTATTTTTATGGGTCAGTCTCCACAATCCTGTTCCTCGAAGTGACTCGACTCGATTTCTGCCAACGCCATCATCAGCTCAAACTCTTACCTGAATAGATGTCTCTATGCCTATAATGACGGGCTATGAATCTACACGCGCAATTCGCAATGTCGAAACTGAACGTCGACTGGCTGAAGATCTGCGATTGGAAATACAAACACCTGCTCGAATATCGCCTACAGCACATCGAGAAACACCATTCTTCCCCTTTCCGAGCCCTGGTGGTAGCTTCAGTAAATCCCAGACATTCGATTTTGAACCCAAGGTCCCAACACCATATTATATACGCCCAGCTCTCATCATTGCGCTCACCGGCTTCAGTAGCCAACAGGACCAAGAAACGGCATTTGAGAGCGGAGTGGATGTGTTTATGACCAAGCCTGGTACATTGTCTATTCATATATTCACACTCCTTAATTTTGTCATCTTTGGGCCCCTAATTCCCGTTTAATAAATCGAGAGTCTTGCTCTCTGCCGAAAACGCGGTGCTAATTTGTTATAGTTCGGTTCAGAGAGGTGGGCCGAATATTGGACGGCTGGATGAAGAGCCGGGAAAGGGAGGACCAGGCCGCCAATGATCTACTGGCGCACGGAGAGAATGAGAAGAGGGAACTGGACGAAGGGATGACAGGCGCGAAACGGTCTGGTTAGTTGGCCGGGTCCAATGGGATTCCCGAGGGCAAGGAGTGTCCGTGGCCAGGCCGATTTCGAATTTCTCGGGTGGGTGGTGTTGGGTGGATCACAGATTTATCTGCCTGTTTCCATTTCCCTGGCTTATCTTTGGTTGGTACAGTATTTTCTTAGGTTCATTCTATTCGTCCCTTATACAATGCGCTCCCAGAGGGCGCTTTGAAATCTTCGGTCCAGCAAGAGTGGACGGGAGCATTTCCGCAGGCTCTCTCAACTTTCCGACGTGAGACGGGCACAGCATGCCTAGGGCCGTGGTGGAAATAAGACCTATCAGCAGCATATGTGATGGCAACGAGGCCAATCAACAGTATATATGATGGATGGATGTTGGTCCACATCCCAATCTGCAGGGTCCAGCCGAGCCACGCATGACGGTGTGGCGTTAGTCAACAGCCTGTTTCCTCACTGTGCAGACATTTACCGGCAGGATCGAGAATCCCATCGAGAATCGACGAGAATACGATGGTGGGCAAGTTCACGATTCCTGCGCGTATGGTGTGTGGTTGGGGGGTGTGGTGTGTTGATGGTGCGACTTTATGAGCTGTTATCGACGCCACCTGAAGCGCATCCATAGGGGACGATGGGATTCACGGGATAATCCAGGGTCTTTTTCAGGGTCTTCTCAGGGTCCTGGGGTCGCAGGATCGCAGAGTCTTAGACCACGGTGCGATGACGCAGCAGAGGGGACGCCCTGCCAACATTCTGCAGCCTTTTTGTCCCCGCATATGCTGCCATTCCTGCCAATATGGATGGACGACAGCGACTCCCAGGCTCCGTGGCTCTCCTCCTGACTGGCTGTGGTTGGACGCACTGCAAGTTTATGGGCCGCCACATGTCCGACGGTTGTGTTCTGTGTAACACTCCACTCACCCTAGGCGGCGCTGTGCGTGCAAACCGGCGAGCGGCCTGAATATCAGACAATCCAAGCTGAGCTCTCTGCATCGTCGCCAATCCAGTATCCCGAGTCTGGCCTTGCTCCTCTTCACGCTGCTGTGGCGATGGCGACACCAGAGGCCCAGGCTCGAAGAGCCAGAAGCAGAGCTTCAAACGGCAGGTGCAGAATCTTTCCTCTGAACCCTATCCTCGCCAGCTACCTCGGATATGAGGCTCACGATATCAGGCTTGGCGTAATACAAGTACTCAGCTGCGACCCCTCTCCTAGTCTTCGATCCACCCTTTTTGCACCTATCTTCTAAAGTTACCAAAGCTCATCTTACTAGAACAATCATCTTGACAGTGGTACCTGCCCATCATAGTTCGTCTACCGCTGCATCAGTCCTCATCAGTCAGCGCTGCCACGCACCACTAGATCTAGTTGCCTCAATCACACTTCAATCTACCCCATTCGCTCGCGGCCGTCTTATCTACTACCATAATGCCTACGAGAAGCTATTCATTTCAACCCTCGCAGGGCAATTTGGATGTGGTGACACTCAGAGACATGAACTACCCACCAGTCAATGTGTTCGAAGAGGATTTCGCTACTGATATGGACATGAAAGACTGGAACGACTGGATGCAATGTGAAGCCAACAACACCGCACATCAAGAATCCCCCATCACAAACCGCAGAGAAAGCATAGAGAGTACCGAATCCTGGCTTGAAAGCACCTCGGCTAATATGGAACGTGTCGAAAAAGAAGCTATCTTCACACCTTTCTTGAACAATAATGAATTCTCCTTTGAAGACGCAATGCTTGATATGGACGCTCCAGCACAACCACCACCCTACTTTAGACGACCAGCCGAGCCCAACAGCGGCCTCTCAATCTCCACCTCCACCTCACCCTCCTCATCAAAAAACATTCGAACACCACAACCACACCATAACTACCACACCTTCTCATCCCTCACTGCCGCTGAAGAAAAAAGGCTAAACGACATCGCCATGCCATACCAGACCAACATTCAAAAACCCAGCTCAAACGAGCCCTCTTCTCCCACCCACTCCTACTCCTCGCCCGCTCTCTCCCCTTCACCGGAACCTCCAACCACGACGACCCGAAGCCGCAAGAACAAGAAGCGGAAACCTTCTTTAGAAGATGACCTCGACGTTCGCAGCGCTCTCTGCCAGTCCCGCAAATCAGGCCACAACGCCATCGAGAAACGCTACCGCACCAACCTCAACGAGAAAATTGACTGTTTACGTCAATGCGTGCCCGCTTTCCCTAGACGCTTGAGCGAGGAGTCGAACCCCGATGGTGCAGGAGGCGAGGATGAAGACGAGGAGGATATGGAAGGAGAGGATAGCAAGATCCGGAGACAGAAATATGGAAAAGCAGCCATTTTAACACGAGCATTGGCGTACATCAAGCATCTGGAAAACACGACGCAGAAGCTTGGTGGTGAGGTTGATCTGTTGAAGGATCGGGTTGGGGCGTTTGAGAAGTTAGCGATGTGTGGGAGTGGGAGTCTGGTGTTGAGTGAGAGGGTGGGGCTGCTGGCGAGTGGGGTGGTGGTGGTGAAGAGTGAGACGTTGGAGAGTATTAGAGCTGGTATGTACTTTCCATCTCATCTTTTATGAAATTATTAAAGGTGGAAAGGTTGAATAGAGACTGATGTGATGGTGATAGATTTCAAACAAGTGGGACCGAAATATAAAGCAGTACCTGCACCGAATAGCCGACGGAGAGCATCGAGACAAGTCAAAGTCGATTGTTAAAAGAAAGGAAGGAAGAAAGGAAGGAAGGAAGGAAGGAATGCTTGAGAGTGGTGAAAGATGTGTTAAGCGGTGAAAGCTGCCTTGGAATGAAAAGCGTGATGACATAACATGATGTACAGACTGGCTTTGTTGAACAGGCCGAATTATTTCCCAATGTCGCACGAAGGAATTTATCTTACTTAATGTATTTAAAATAATACCCAATGATTGATTGCTTGATGATTGTCAAGTGTATTTAGTCGTGAGAGAGAGAGAGAGATAGAGAGATTGTGTGTGAGAGTTTGGAAGAGCTTGATAGCAGGCAGATGATGGGATTTTTGCTGCCATGGGATGAAGGTTTCGAGAGAGTTGAAACTTTGCGGTTGATCTCTGCAGAACTCTCTGGTGGAGATCAGTCGTATGCGCTTGCAGCCGCAAATCAACGGTGCCTGCCAACTAATCAGATACATCAAAATGCGACTGTTTTGAAGAGGACTCGAGCATTGTGAAGGAGGCGAAGTTTATACTTTTGAATTTTTTCTTCTTCATTTTTTTCTGCGCCAATGATTCGTTGGTACAGTATCTCATGATGAGCATACTTATGTACAAGGTATAGTGTACATGTTTTATACAGCAGCCTAAGTCGCTGGCTTCCAATACAGAGGATAGGCATGCTCCGCTTCCCCCATCACTACGAGTCCTTGTACTCCATCTTTATCTAGCCAGTGCAGCGTCTTGGGAGAAATCTTGCTTCCAGTAATCGGAGCTCTGTAGCCGTGGACGATAAATTTCTCAAATGTATTCAGAATTTGTTGAGGGTCACGAGGTAGATGCTGCAAGGCGTGCTGTAAATTGTTCGAAAGCTGAGGGTCTGGACGGACGTTGTGATATAAGTAATGATGCTCGAACATATCCATGAAGGTTGGTAGATGCTGTACAAGCCAATCGTTTTTGGTAGCATCATCGGTGAGAGAATCCTTTTGTCTCGATTGCGGGTCGGACGAGGGAAGAGTGTCGGTGAGGATTGTCTCTTCAGTATGGTCCTTGGGAACAGATTGAAGGATCGACAAGGCATGATCTTTATCTCCAGCCACGAGGAAGGCAAGTGCAAAAGTGTATGCTTTGAGTCTCGCATCCTCTTTCCATAACTTAACTGCATATTTTGGGTCGGCTTGCCACTCTGCCTGAAGCATGTCCCTTAATCCCATTTCGGCCAAGCCCGTCAAGTATGCAGAACAGAATCTGTTATTTTTGTGACGTTCATTAAACACAGAAACAAAGGAGATATTCCTGGTTTCATGCGTAGCTGGTGACCCGCTGCCATCCCATCCCGTAATAAGCTTCACTGTTTCTAAGCCTATTGGCATGGTAGCTTTTTCCGGCTCGTACAATAGTCGTAAAATAAGGTTCGGAAGAGATCTGTGCGAGAAATTTGGTTGATAGGAGCTGCTTGGCCGATAAGACTTTTCGGACAGGATCTTTAAGTAAGTGCGAACAGCAGGCAGGTTCCATGATTTTGAAGCGTAGTAAAGTGCTGAGTAGCAAATGTCAGGGCCGATGTCTACACCTTTCGATTCCATGTTGATGCGCAGGTTGTTGAAGAATTGTAGCAGCATTTCGGAGGTAACAATCGTCCGGCGGTCTTCATAGTTCTGATTCTTCCTGCAAGACCGGATCGCGCTCAGGACCACGTTGCCCTTTGATGCTAAGAATAAACAACTTTTGGGCGTAGAGGAGAGCATCGAAACCATGCGTGCAACTTCGATAAAGCCACCTCTATTGCAGCATGTCTCCAATTGCCAAATAAACCTTTTCTCCTTGTATTCTCTGAATCCAGCCCGGTCAAGGCGTTCCATTGCATCGTGAGCGTATTCGGAAGTTAACTGGAGTGCCTTCGCGTTGACTCCATCCCCAGACTGAATTCTTCGATATCGATATATGTTGCGCAGATATTGTGTGTTTAAATCCCAGACGCGGCTTGGATCCCCCATGAGTGCAAATGTCAGTAAGTCTGGCGGAGTGACATTTTTCGTTTTGAAAGGTAGTGGAGATTGACCAATAGGCCGTCTCACCAGCGGTGGGTCTCGAGGAGGAAAGGGTCTCTTCGATGATGCGGGATACCACTCTTCGAGCTCTTCGGCTTTCCGTACATACTTGCTGTCTGCAGCATCGAGGTCGATAACAAGACGAGGGAGCACGTAAGGTTCTGGGTGATGGGTGGAAGCAAATCGTTTTGGATCGCGAGGGAAGCTGCGTAGGCCGAGAGCATGCCGGCATAAGAGACATGTACCCTTATTGCCTCGCATGATGTCTAGTACACGAGGATTCAAGCATCATATTGTCGTTGGAAGTCAAAAACATATCTAACATGGGGCATGGGGTGAACTTCTCCCGATAATTTTCCGATGAAATGCGGCTAGTCTAAAGCAGGTTAGTAATTCAAGCTGCTTAATTCGGCGCCCCTTCTTTGTATCAGCCTTCCCAGATATCACAAATTCCCAACGACTAAAAATGCCTCCAGCAAAGAAACGGAAGACCAAGGCGACCGCAGATGTGTCGGAGGAATCTGCTCAGGCCATAAGTGCGGCACCAGAAGCACCGAGGGACCAAGAAGAATATGCGCAAGCGCGAGTTGAGAATGAGTCCACCACCGCCGCGAACTCGGACGCTGCAAGCAAAGCCAAAGAGCGGATGGAGAGATTCAAAGCGCTCCAAGCGCGTGCCAAAACAGGTGCCCAGAAGAACCTGAAAGAGGCGACACTAGAATCACAGCGACTAGCGACCGATCCAAATCTCCTCACATCATTAAATCGCAAGTCTGCAATCGCGTCCCACAACCTTCTCAAGGCAGATGTTGAGGCCGCTGGTGGTGATTTTGAACGGAAGAGGGCTTGGGACTGGACAATTGAGGAGAGCGAGAGATGGGACAAGCGCTTGAAGAAGAAAGAGGCCCACAGAGACGACCAGGCGTTCCAAGACTACAGACAGGATAGTCGGAAGGTGTATAAGCGTCAAATCCGAGATTTGAAGCCTAATATGGACAACTATGAAAAGGAGAAGATGGCTGCTGTCGAAAAAGCTGCTGCTAGTGGAGGACTGGAAATCGTGGAAACAGATGATGGAGAACTGGTTGCCGTGGATAAGGATGGCACATTCTATTCTACGGCAGACTCCACAGGATTCGTGGAACATAAGCCGCCGAAAGATGCTGTTGATAGGTTGGTCAAGGACTTGCAACAGGCAGAGGAAGCTAGACTGAAAAAGAGGAAAGAGAGAATGGGACAAAATGGCGAGGATGGAGATGTTACGTATATTAACGAGAAGAACAAGCAGTTCAACCAGAAGCTCTCGAGGTTTTACAACAAGGTATGTCTAGCCCAGCGACCGAACATTAAACACATACTAACAACTCGTAGTACACAGCAGAGATTCGGGATAGCTTTGAACGTGGTACCATGATATAGGTTTGGTAGCTGATTGGGAGGAGTGGTCTCCGGAGCGTAGTCTATAATACAAAGCTTTGGGCCGGGATCCTATATCTTACACTTCTCTGCATATCCTACAACATTCCTTTCCTCCAGGACTTTTGGGCCAGTTCCTCAATTTCTTGGGTCTCCACTGGTCCCTTAACATTTTCGTCGCTCAGAGCCTCTACCACAGCTTCGGCGACCACATCTGCCTTCAAGGGTTTCACACCAGCAGCACCCATGATACCGCCAAATATACCGCCAGTGACGCTATTGAACACGGCACCCATGCCGGTCATAGCGGCCAATGGCACAGTGAATGCCCTTGAACTATCGTACAAGAAGCCTGGCCTGATAAAGATACCTCGCATTGTAGGAAATTCGCTGCTAATTGTGCTCTCTGCTTGCCGCTTCGTCTCAATATACCTCTTTGGCAATACTGGAGCTCCACCAGCTGCCGAGATGTACGCAAAAGCGGGAACCTTTTCCTTATTTGCCTCTTGTGCCAACGTGATTGCGGAGTCCCGGTTCATCAGCTCGTAGGTCAGCTGTCCGTCTTTCTCCTGCGGTTTGAGGTCTTCTCCAGATTTCCGTGTCAATGGATTCTGCGAACCGCCCTTGGTAGAAGAGAATGCCCGTTGCAGCCCTGATATTGGCGATTCTTTCCCTGATATAACACCTTTATAGTCGGCTTCAAGAAGAATACCCATACTGTGCACTACGTAGTCGGCGTTCTTGAGAAGAGGTGCATAGGTTGTAGGCTTGAGGATATCGGCTCGTTCCCAAGTAACTTTATGTGCCCATGGAGGAGGAGTGGAGGAGGCAGTGACAGAGGACCATGTTGGCTCTCCCGATCGGCTGTAGGTCTATTAACAAACATCCTTCGCCCAAAGCGCAACTATTCTGAGCTCTGGAAATACGTACCTGATCGAAGTGACGTCCCATCCTCTTGCTACAGCAGACTTGCATATCCGCGAGCCTAGGAACCCGTTTCCTCCACAAACAACAAGTCTCTTGGCTGCAGACATCGTGAATTGCGTTTTTGGAGCATCTGAGGAGCGTTCCACCAAAAACATCTGATGAGGTCAACTATTTCAGAAGCATTGACCCTCCTGCAGTACTAGTGTGAGGCTAGTCTCCGCCACTAAACCTTATTTCTGTCTTGCTGATGATCTGCGTCAAAATCGCGTCGCCCATCACTTCAATCTTGAACATCACACAAAATGGCCCCTCCAAACAATCAAAAGCGTGTCAAGGGCGTACAAATACATCGACCCTTCATATACGGATCAACTGCGAAGCTTTTTAGCGAGGATAACCCCAAGCCACCGGGTACGCCACCAGATCATACACATTCATGGACGGTATTTGTCAAAGGCGTTGATGACACGGACATTACATACTGGTGTAAGAAGGTGCAGTTCAAGCTGCACGAGTCAATTCCAAACCCTTTGCGAAGTATGCCATCTCTTCCCCTTCCTAATAGACCTGGCTCGAAGATCAAGAAATGCGATTGGTAACGGCTAACACAACGTTCAGTGATCGACGACGTCCCGCAAGGCGGCGCATTCGAAGTTCACGAAACAGGTTGGGGAGAATTCGAAATCACTATCAAAATTTATTACGTTCCCGAATCCCTTGAGAAACCTCAAACGCTGTATCACCATCTGCGCCTTCATCCATATGGCGAAACCGAAGAAGCAAAGGAAGCTATGCGAAAAGGCCCTGATATTAAGAGTTGGATCTACGAAGAGCAACTCTTTAATGAACCCTATAGCGATTTTTATGACATATTGACGAGTCCGATGGATCGAGGGAAGGGAAGCGGAAAAGGCACAAGAGTCATGAAGGGTGGAATGGTTGGCAGTGTTGGTGAACGAACTGCGGCGATACCACTGACGACAAGACCTGATCAACCATTCAGTCGCGAGACGGAGAAATTAGAAATAAAACGATTAGAGGAAGCGCAGGTCAAGGTCAAAGACTTGACGGAGGCGCTCAAAGAGGAGTTGAAGGAGAAGGAGGCTGAGCTAGAGAAACTACGGAAACAATACCAAGCAGGACTTCTGGCGCAACGCGATAGATGAACGACTGTTTTTGGGCTTCTAGACAATTCGACCAGAATGGCCAAAGCAACGGCCGTCAATATCATGTCCCTGCACGTATGGAATCGAGTACTGTTAGCAAAGAACAGAGGCACTTTTACAGTGGCTAATAGGTCTCCCTGTGGAGTTCTAAGAGTTCTGTGACGTTGAAGCGGGGTTCGTAAAGCAGGAATCCCAAAGATACTCTACGTCACTGGCTATTGGCATATCAAGCTTAGATGATCAGCAATACAAAGTGCATTGCAATCTCGACATTACTATTGCTATTTTCGATTAGCGATAAGCCATGCTTCTTGTGGTATAATATGCGCAATAATTGAAAGTGCAGCTAATTTGCAGAGCCTTGGGCTTGATCTTCCTCCTTGCCCTAGCGGCATAACGCAAGTGCGTGCTATCTTCTTACCTTGTGGTTCCCGTTCGTCTTGCGTACATTGACGTCGACAGTGGCAGTGGCGGTGGCGGTGGCGATAGCTGGTGATCATTTAACTCGTCAAGGCAGAGAGACGGTTATCTTTAGACAGGTCCTCAATCATGAGCTGCTCAGGCAACGATTATTCTTCGTCTCTTCTACCTGAGAAGACTTAGCACTTGGGAATGGGCCTCCGCTAGTTTCGGAAGTAATGCTTCGAAATTTTACGAGCAATATTATTTATCAGCCATTTTACATTGCAAGAAAGACCAGTCAACGAATCACATTACGGCATGGAAAAGAGCGGTTAATCGCTGCCACCAAGCCTTCTGGCCTACAATATAGCAACTTTGACTCAGTCGCATCTTGAAAATGATGCCTTGCTTTATGGACCTAGTCTACAAGAACATTATGTCAGACTCATTCGGCTCCCTATATCCGAAGACACCTGGGACACGATCCAGTGCAGCCTTAACAAGGCTGCTTTGTTGAAATCCTCTTGTTCATGCTCCCGAATGGGAAATAAAATACTTTTCCCCCATTCCATGATATCAGCTCTAGTTCATAGCCCTATATACCGACCAATTATTTAGCTATATTGGAAACTTTTCACATGCGCTCAGCGTCTCTAAGTTGGAGTAGGCCTCTCTTGAAGACCTTAGAAATAGCATTATGCCCTGCGAGGCTCGATATTATTGTAATCGGTACAAACTGATGTTGTTCCTTTTGTCGTCGAAAAGGACCGACTTGATATGTCACCATAAGCTGCAGCCGCATTGTCACTGGCCTAGTGGGAGCGAGCCAGCCTTGCCGTTGTTTTGAAATCTAGTCTACATGTCATGCTTTTGGATAATAGGGGACTATAGATCTAATCCCTGACCGGTGAATCTCGCTCAATGAATCAGAATGTTGGAATTTGGGGCTACACTGCTGAATTGTGGCGTTCTCATACAGCCCAATTGCAAGCATTTGCACTAGGTTGACGCTGATCTTCGGAACCAACCTCATGCTTCATTCGTCGCTCTGGCATACACCCCTACCAACTGCGCTTTTAATAAAACCGGCGAAGACGATTTGTCGCTCTCATAGGAAGAAGAAGCAATTTCTGCCAACGATCTTGGTGGCAAAACTCAGCCTCACGCACACTCTCACCGAGTAGTGCGATAGTCACGCAAGCAAAAATGCTTCCGCCTCCTCCCAGTGCTTACTTCCGAAGTTCCGAGATCGTTGTTGCCCGAGCCTTTCAAGATAAATGAGATCTGCAAAAGCGATTCCTATCTTCCTAGAGAGCAATTGAGCAATGCAGCAAAGCGACCCTACTATGAGCAGCGGCATCTCGCTTCTCAATACCTCCTTTTCTGTCGCGCAACTTCGAGGTGAGATACTTGAAGCGCTAGTACAAAGTATCAATGGTTTAGTCGAGGACTTTAAGAACGCGGATCCAGCAGAGAGGGGTCGGGAGTATGCATTGACACGATTGAATTGGATGGAAAAAGTCGGTAGAGATGCTCATCAAAATCTAGCATACTTTTGGCAAAACCTGAGCAGCTATTCGAGCCAAGCAATTCCAGACTACTTATATTTGGAGGTCATACCATTGCCTAATCGAAGCTCAAGTACGTCGTCGTGTTGTTCAGTGGTATCTCTGTATTTCGATTCGAATGTTGATCACGTCTAATTCCTGGTGAGTAGGCAACAGCTCTCGTCCGCTTTCAATTCGTAGTTTGGAAAGTTTCTGGTCAAATCTTCATTATCAGGTGAATTTCTCGGCCCTGTTATGTGTACTTGGCTAACATGTCGAAGGATGGCGATCGTGCCTGTACATTGTACGTTCTTCATTTTAGCTTGAGCCCTTCGGTCAAAACTTACTTCTGTCAGCATCTGCTGTCAATTGGACGGTATCTCCCCAAAACCTCGACGAAGTAAAGCCTTGTTCATGACAGGATCTCGACCTGAGGCGAAGTTGATATGCAGAGATTCTGTTATTGCGTTCCTATTTCTAATGCGATCGCGCCTTGGAATTTCACCTGAAGACATATATCGCCTCTTAATTACTCACATCAGTCACGGCGACTCGGACATCACAGGATCTCTTCCAGGGGGTTCTGAAGATGAAGATATAAGCCTCAGTAGGCGGTATTCTACCGAGATGATTGGTGCTATAGACATCGATGACAACGATTCAATCGCACTGAACAATTTACTCGAACCAGAGGAAAGTGTCGGTCTCGCATTTAGAGGTTCTAATGCTGACCCCTTTGACTTTGGTCGTGATAAACACTCGCGATCATCAGTTAAAATTCTTCAGTTTCCCGATCAGATGCCCTCTTTTCGAACAGACTTCCAATATATGGACATCTGGGAGCCACATATCTTACGGCCCAGCAATCTAGAACGATGTTCGCTTTGGGGTTCTTGGAGCCATCAAGAGGGAACTGTTACGTGGAGTTCGATAATGACTTTCGCTAAGCATGACATGGCCTCAATTGTCACTAACAGAATCCGTTATCAGGTCGTTCATTCCGCCGACTTCTCTGTAAATCTCGAATCGCATTGGGCCCATCTTCTGGAAATGGTGTACGCCCGGGGGATCACCCAAGCAAGAACGTACGTTCGAGAGTCTGTTAAGAAGTTAGAAAGCCTGGTAAGACAACATCTCCTTAATGCGATATTCCAACTAAGGAACGTCTATAGAAGTATGAGAACACTGCTCATCCAACCATCGGCTATGCAAATGCGGGACAAATGGTTCTGAATCATCTTGAGTACTACAAATATCTTATAGATGATCTTTCCACTGGGGTCGAGGATTATCCTGAAGGATGGGGTTTGACTGCTGCAAATTGGAGTGAGCCGCTGTGGAAAAAGAAAGTAGAAGATGCCTGCAAGCTACTTTCGGGAGAGATTGACATCGCAGAGAGGAAAGTGCAGTCTACTCGCCAAATGGTACATCCTCTGAGTGATTGAAAGTTCTGTTAAACACTGACTATCTTCAGGTATTACAGCAGCATAATATCCTGCAGTCTCGAAGAACTACTGTTCTTACTATCCTCGCCTCAATATTTGTGCCAGCAAGTTTTGTTGGGGTATATGCATCTCACACTACACGCGAAAATCTAATCGTGCTAGAGCTGACTTGCTTCACTAGACTCTATTCAGTATGAACTCTAGCAACTGGGGCCAAGATCCAGTCAATCAATCTACGATCTCCAATGTCAACGGGACAATCTCTGGAGAACCTAGCGGACAAAATTCTACCAAAGACTCAGTACCGGCGAATATAGCACTCCATTTGAACGCTACTTCGATCATCAAAGCGATTGATAACAGTCTAAACGGAGAATTTCCCGTTAGCGTCTCGACTCTAAAGCTGTTCTTTATCATAGCGATCCCGCTTGCAATCGTCGCTGTTCTTCTTCCTCTATGCATTCTCCCCCTGTTCAGCTACTTTGCCAGAAAAGCAAGTTTTCCTAGCATCAGGAAAACTGTAATATGGAGTTGGGTCTTCATTTCGTTCTCGCTAAATGTTGCTTCTTATCCTCTATTATTCATTTTAGCCTATTTCGATAATATCAACGTTTCATATCTAGTCTTTGATAGCATTGTTGTCGGCACACTCTCCGTCATGTCGCTTTCCTTTTTAGTCCACGTTATTGGGTTCATTTGGTGGCTTGTCGAGGTTTCTAAAAGTTCAGGCCTACTGCATTCATTAAAGAGGCGCGTGTGGTTGATCATCCTATGGTTAGTGTGGGTAACTTTATACTACGGTAGTTTTCTTGCGGGAGGGCTTATTGAACCAGCTTGGCTTGGAGGATCCTTTTTGTTCCTTGGAACCTTGTTTCCGTATATGGTAATTTTTGGCTACCAAATATTTCGATGTATCAAGCGACGAAGGAAGATAAGAAATTTGGCTTCATATGAGAATGTTTAGGATAATGCTACGCTTCAGTCAAGGCCAATGCCGTTTGTCAAGTGTTTACAAGAACTTTTAAGGGACTTCGGGATTGTCCAAAAATACACTTCTAACCCCCACTGCGGGCGGTCACTTCCGCTACACGTGATCAGCAACTAAAACGCCTTCGCTAGAGCTTAGGGCTTATAAAGAGCTCTCTCCTCGTAGCTAGGAATGAACCATCCCTCCTGGAAATCAAAATATTGTCTTGTTGTGATCTCTGGGTAGAATACCACTCTACGGAGTATAGCCCTCCTCTACCGTACCTGACTCCCCTGCATCACTGCCACATTACCACTGGCCCACAGAGCCAAATACATAGACAAGATGGCAGAAGACACTAAGCCACGCACCTTCAACCCCGCAGGTGTCCCCCCTCCACCACCAACCTACAACCACGTGTGCATCACGCCCCTCATCCCTGGCTCAGTCGACCTCATTACTCTAGCGGGGTTAACGGGAATCGACAGAACTAGCAGCTCAAATCCCAAGACCGTACGAGAGCAAGCTTTCATCGCCTACCAAAAGATCAAGACTTGTCTCACGGCCGCGAAGGCCACACCAAGAGATATCGTGCAAGTGCGGCATTACATTGTGAAAACCACGGGTGAGTCAGAGGTGGACAAATTAGATGTTGTAGAGCGCGGGTGGGGAGACGTTTGGATCGAATTTATGGATCGCGAGGCTGGGGGCCATAGACCACCGGATACGGTGGTAGGTGTAGCTTCTTTAGCGATGAAAGATATTTTGTACGAGTGTGAGGTTTGGGCAGTGGTGAGGAAGTGAGGAGACCGTTTTTGAGGATTGCAAATGTGGAGAATTCAGCCTTAGGCCCTTAGGGTGATGGAGGATGCTCGGAAGCGGTTATTTCAATGGTGATTGCGTCTCTTTCCTCTGCAGTTTGTGACAATATAATGCTATGGAGGGAAAAGATATAGTGAGAACCGGATCTACAGAAGCAGATAGTGGAATATTAGTCAGATTGAGGGCTTTATTGAAGTAAATAATGATACATAAGTAAGAATTTGGAGCCAGGAGACATAGCAAATGACCTTAAGTATAGCACTATTGCGGGAAACTATTATTCCCCAGTCCTAACATAACTAACGTCTGTTTCTGTTCCCAAATATGAATAGAGCTGGTCTTTTTTGGTGACTGATTAGACCAACAAATTAGAGCGCCGTAGTAACCATATCACACTAAGTTCTGGGAGTGTTTGTAAGCGTAGAAATAGCATATGCAAAAAGTATTAATAAATATCCGTCTAAGTTCTAAAACTAGAAGGAGAGAAGGAGAAGGAGTAGATATATTCGTTTGATCCCTGCCAGTCCCGTGAGTTCCGCAGTTACTGCTTCAGGAGCCTAAGGCCAGAATCCTGCGACAAATCACATACTGTAGTTGTGTGAAAAAGAAAGGTCCGAAGGTGAGACTGCACCATTGCGGCACAGAAGGGTAGGCGTCAGCATGCAATTATAAGGCGTTGCGTTGCTCACTCGTTTCCCAACTTTAATGCTTCGCTCGTTGAACTTTAAATTCTCCGAAATCAACAGCCCTTGACAACATGCGAAGATGACATCTATAAATCCCCTCAAGCTGTCTGGCTTCAACCTGGACATTAATGACTGGAATTTATACCGAATCTGTTCTACAACAGCATATCTTTATACCGGATATTGGCTGTTTTACTGGTCAGTTGTGTATTTCTACCGAATAACCTTCCATCCACTCGCTCGATTCCCAGGGCCGAAGCTGGCTGGTATGACATTCTGGTACGAGTTCTTCTATGATCTCTGGCCACATAAATACCGATACACATGGAAAATCAAAGAGCTGCACGAGAAATATGGTTCGCAACCCTCTACCTATGGCCTCCTCCTTAGCCCAAAGACTATAAACAGTTCTCTTAACACAAACCGTCTACTTAGGCCCAATAATCCGCATCAACCCTCTCCAAATTCATATAAACGACCCCGATTATTTTGATGAGATCTATGCTGGAGGCGGTCGAATCAGAGATAAAGTCCGGGACTTCCACCCCGTCACTGAGCATGACAACCGCCCCACTAACATCGTCGGGACACGCTTACACAATAAACATCGACAGCGACGTGCTCCCTTCGCGCAGTATTTCAGCAAACGTAGTATCCGTTCTTTGGAGCCCCTCATTCTATCCGTCGTCCAACGACTGGTGATGCGCTTTCACGCTCAATTTCTGGAGCAAAGTATAATCAACCTGTCGGATGCATATGCGGCGCTGACAGCGGATATCATTTCCGTGTATTGTTTCGGCCCAGATGCGAGGTATAAATCCTTAGAATTAGAAGAGTATGGGAAGGATATACGGAACACGATCCAACTGGTCGTGCAGATGAATCCTATAACACGACACTTTCCAAGCCTTGAAGGCATGGCTGGAAAATTGCCAGCATGGGTTGCCCACTTGATTAGCCCGCAGTCGGGGGCCATGAATGACTTCATTCGAGATGCAGCTAGGGTTATTAAGATCGTTCTGGAAGATAAAGGTGGGGTTGAGAAGGGAGCACATAAAACGATCTTTGAGGAAATCAGGGACAGCGATATGCCGGTGGGGGAGAAGCAGCCATCGCGCTTAATTCTGGAGGTTGGGTTATTTATCGGGGCTGGAACAGAGACTACAGCTAGAACGCTAGCAGTTATTTCGTTCTATCTGACCGAAAATAAGCATGTTCATGATCGGCTATTCAAGGACTTAAAGGAGGCCATGCCGAGTGTTGACTCTCCTATCACACTGGTTGAGCTTGAGAAGTTGCCTTATCTGGTACGTCGCTGATATTACATCTTGGAGAGCAAGAGCAAGATATTAACTTCGATCACTAGGTGGGCTGTGTTCACGAAGGATTACGACTTGCAAACAGTATCCCCGGTCGGTCAGCAAGAGTTGCCCCAGACGAGGACCTCCGTTATGGCGAATGGATCATTCCAAGAGGAGTATGTCTATCAAATTAGAGAGGAAACAATGATGGACTAACTTGAATTACTCAACATAGACACCTATCATGTCATCGTCACTGCTTTTCCATACAAACCCAGAGATTTTTTCGGATCCATCCAAGTTCGAACCTCAAAGATGGGTAGACAATCCGCAGCTCACGCATTACATGTTTGCCTTCAGCAAAGGCTCTAGAAATTGTTTAGGAATGAAGTAAGTCCATTTAGAGAAAATCCCTTCTTTCTAATATTATTTATTCTCTGAAATAATTTTCATTTATTTATGCTAATGGCTAACTTTTTAGTCTCGCATATGCGGAGTTGTACCTGGCCATAGCGATTATGTTTCGTCGATTTGAATTTGAAATGTACGATACAGCTGAAGAAAAGGACGTGCTGATAAGCCGAGATGCCAATTTCGGGCTAGTAGACCCCACGTCGGTTGGTATAAGAGCAAAGATTGTGAAGGAGTTGAAAGTCTGATAGCGATCCTTGAATATATTCATCTAGATTCAAGGGAAGCTTTGGAAGGCTCGGTATGGAGTAGATACAGGCACAGCAATCTATTGCTGAGATTAAATTTCACCCCCTACATAGCCATTTTCTGTGTGCGAGACAGTAACTCTGGCAGGTAATTTCACTATAGCTCGAAATAGAATTCGAGCAGAATAAAAAAATACAAAAGATTCACTACTTGTTAATAAAAATAAAAATTCAAAACATAAAAGTTAATGTTGTAATATACTATCAAGCTTAGACAAAGTTGCAAAAGTCCGGTAATAATTTTTATAAATAGTCAATGAATAATCATTTCTTTAGTAATTCTAGCTAGTTAATTCTCAAAGACATTTAAATAATAGATCTTCACCAAAGCCCACTTATTTCGCTCCTAACTCGCCTTAGAAAGCGGAAACCCCATGCCAACAAAGAAAGCTGGCTGATTAATATCATGCTCCTGATAACTAAGTATCCCAACCCCACCCGGCTCCAACATCATCGATAACGAGAAATCCATAGGGTACTTCAACCATCTCTTCACAAAAGCCCTCAGAATATGTCCGTGCGCAACGAGCACCACATCGCTTGGAGACTCGGAGCGCATATTTGGTGCTTGAAGAGCGTGGATCTCATCAATGAGACTATCCAGGCGGATTGTAACATCTTGCGGCGTCCTAGAAAGACGAATTAGCACGTGTTGAAAATTTTCGCAATACATGCAACCTGACTTGATTTGTAGAATAGAATATCATAAAACAGAGATGAGACAAGGGGAAAACTCACTCTCCTTCCTGACATCCATCTTTCCAAATATCCCACGCCTTTTCCCCATCCAATCCTCTCTCTTTCCTCAACGCTCTAATCTCACCATCCTTAAGCCCCTCATAAATCCCATATCCCCACTCCGCCAACTTTTCCGTCGTCTTCACCTTGCCGGCTGTCCGAAGAGTCTCTTTTTCACTCTCGTCAAAGAGTAACTCGAAAGTTGATTGTGCACGAGAACGAGGGCTGACAAAGATACAGGCAAGCTTGGCTGCGTCTATGAGCTTGCCTGGGCCGACGAGTATTTGGGCTGTTCCGGCTACTTGCTGCTCTCCGTAGGCCGTAAGTGGGATTTCTGAGATTCCGGTAAAGCGGCCGATTTTGGCCCATTCGGTTTCTCCTATGAGTGTGGTGTTATTAGTTTTGTTTCATCATGTTATATAAGATTCTTTGGAGCTTTTGAGTAATAGAACGAATTGCTCTGTCATTTTGACATGGCTAAATGGGAAGCGACGGATGAACTCTATTTACCATGACGAGCGATGAAAACTCGGGGTGTCTTTGCTTCTTCCTCTGACATCGTCTTATATGCCTTCAAATTTATGGTATTTGAGATTGTGAAACTACTGATTATGGATAGAGCCTAGTCGCAATACTTTCTTGCGCGAAGAAAAATTATACAGTAGCTTGTGGTAACAACCAATCATTCTTCGTACTCCAGCTGCCTTGCATATGCACGAATTTCTCAACATCATGGACGTAACATAGAGCTTCGATAAAGTCCAAATGTTGCATTGGGCAATAAGCACACTAAATCAATTAGAGACAAGTCCTAGCGTGGGTCATGCTATCACACCCGTGCGATATCTCTCTTGCTCCTGCATAATCTGAGATACGAGACAGATGCGACCGAGCCATTTTTGCTCACATTCTTCTTCACTAGTCACTGTAAGGCAAAAGACAGTCGCTGAGTTATGATCTCAATTCTTCGCGGTAAAACTTTTCTCTGTCTTCATATGAAACCATTCATGGCCATTCTCTCAATAATTCACGCCCATGAGCTTTCCGCTGGACTGAAATAAGAGACCTAATTTCGGCCTAAGTAATCGGCCTTTCCGACCTGGACGCCTTCCTTGCGCAACAGTGCATAAGCAGTGACGAAGTGGAAGAAGAAGTTCGGGATCGCAAAGTTGATTGCGTAGGCTGGATTGTTGTCAGCTATTTGCCTGCTCTCCACGTGCACAGAATATATTCCTGGATCCACGAGAATAGGAGAAAGAAAACAAGATAACTCACTCTTGCCAGTGAACTTCAGTTCGCTAGTTCTGGTCTTGAGCACGACTTCTGAATCCTCTGCTGCATCGAGGTCCTCTTTCTGTTGTGCGCAATACGTTAGACTCGTTAATTTCTCTCCCATCCCTTGTTCACTGCCTCCCTATCCACAACCGCAACCATATCTTCAACTACAGGTGGGGAAGAATACGAACCTTGACTTTCTCTAAAACTTCAATGGTCTTCTGGATCCGGGTCAACATATCTGGGAACGTCTTCTCGTTATCCTCTAACACAACTGGCTCAACACCACCAACGCGCTGCGCAAGACCCTTTGAAGTGTCTGATACACGCTGGACTGAGGAGATCGTTAGCCGCTCATTCTCATCTTCTCACACCTGCTCCGCTACTACGAATCTTCAAGTTCCATGCTAAATCGATCCCAAATCCCATCGTTGCTCACATGACCACAGCCTCTTACTTCACACCTCACACTTCTCACAACCCTCGCACCCATCCCTCCATCTTCTCGTCCCCTTTGCCTACCAAAGCTAACTCCGAGATCGTGGAATGAAATAGTCAACTCACTCTGGTAAACCAAGTCGCCCATATCGGCAATCAGCTTCGCGCCAGCGAGGCTCTCCTCAGTGACAGCAACACCATCTTCCTTCGTGAACGCAACTCCCTTCTCGAGAAGCTTCTTAAGGATTTGCAGGTTCTTGATGAAGACCGGGATAGTGATATCGTAGAGTGAGATTGCCATTTTTGCTTTCGTTCTTGAGTCTTGAAGTGGTGTGGTGTGGTGTAGTGAAGCGGTGAAGAGTTGATCAGGTGTTGTTCTCTAAAATGGCGAGAAGAGAGGAAGAGTGAAGGAGAGGATTGAAGATGAGAAGTAAGGATTTCTTTTTTAAACTTGAGACTGAGACTCGATTCTGAGACAGTGAGAAGAAACGACGACGTCTGGCACTGAAAGCTAAACTAACACCAAACACCCTCCTTCCCAAAAAGCGGGAACACAGTCCCTCTTTAACCTTTCCCCACCGTCCATCCCACTTCACCCTCCCCTCACCTCACCTCACCTCACCTTACTTTTCACCCTCACCTATCCTTCCGCCCTACCCACCAAGCGAATCAAGCATCGAGCACCAAGCACCAAGCACCCCTCTTTCCCCATCCGGCAACGAGGGCGAGCCGCAACAGGCACCAACGCGTCTGAAACACAACCACAGGGCTCAAAATATTTGGGCAATTTGTAAGCAAAGTCGATTGTTAAGCAAGGCTAGCTGCCGAGCCCGGCATTTGGCTGCGTTGCATTGCATTGCGTGGTACAGTACGTTTCTCGTTCCTGGCGGCCAGGGCACAGCTTGAGCAGGGCATGGCAGGGCAGGTTGAGTTCTGAGACTGGACTGGGCGGAGTTCGACTCACCGCTTTTTCAAAGAGCGTCACGTGGAAGGTTAGAAAAACCGAGGAAAGAGGCATTTAATGATCTAAAATTCTCGTAATTCATTCCACAGATAGAGGGAGAGAGTTATAGAGATGATAGTTACAAGATTCATGCTTGTTCAATTAAGGTTATGTTTACAATCACGTCTTTTCACGTGATAACCTTAAAACGCCCCCGACGAAAAAAGAAACCACGACTCGAGTCTCGAGGGCTGCCTGGGGAGGAGGAATATGATTTCTTCTTTCTTCTTGTTGGAATGGATTACTGTATTGCAACGCATTTTGCAGCAGCTGAAACATACTTACAAATCCATATCTCACCACATCACATCACGCCCGTCTGCTGTGGAACGTAGATGGGTAAGCAGAAAGCCTGCTTGGGCGAAAACAGGAGATGCCTTGCAAGGCAAGGACACACAGTGAGGCTTCGAAGATTTAAGAAATTGTGGACATTGGTTCGTTTGGAAAAGGGCTACAGGTTGTCACACTCACGGCGTCAGGGTGATTGGTAGACACTGGATCAATATGTGAAGTTCAAGCTCATCGATTTCAGTCCGAATAGCTAGGTGTGGTACACTATTATTACAATACAGTGCTTCCCTCTTCCCTCGTTCCTGCTCAACTCAATGTAGCTAGGATATCATAACCCTATCTCATTCTTCCGACCCATGACAAAAGAAATGATTTGATTTCTCGACGTGATGTCTCAATATCCGTCTGTATCGCACGAGTTCGGCGCATATAAGCTGGGTAGTTCCTAGCTATCGTTTTTACACGGGTCTCGATTAGAGTCTGGCCCATCCCATCCGTCCAGTCCAATCCTACCGCAGCCAGACCCGCCAGCTCTTCCCACGAGCATGAAGATATGACGAAGGAAAACACGCTAAATTGCAGCAAAATAAAAGCACAAGAGGGGAGTCATTGTTTCAAAGTTGCCCTTCTCTCTGGAACGCCATCCATTTGAACCTTTTTTTTTGTGACAGACAAATGAAATTTATAATAGAATCGCTAGGATCTATAGTAGAGTGAAGTTCTAGTTCGCTTTCGGTGCGTAGGCTGGTGGTGGAGTTTCTTCTCTCTCGTCTCGAGACCAGAAACCTTGAGCTGTAGCTTTCTCATCTTGCGCACGGCGGGCAATTTCGCTAGCCATCTTCATGACCCAGGCTTGTTCGATGATGCTCCCTGCTGCAGAGGAAGTATCTGACAGAACCGGCGCCGGTGTGGATGTTGATGTTGCTGAAGGCTTTTCCTGGGGGTATTGGAGGTAGGCTGGACGTTGCTCTCGGATCGGGATAGACTTTTCGTTCTCTGTAGGAGCCGAGTCAAGTATGACCTGTTCGGGTAGAGCACTAGAAGTCACGTTCACCGACGGAAGCTCTGAGGTCGACAAGCGAAGCTTTCTTGGTGATTCCCCAAGGTCAATGCTGCTGGTCCTAAAACGGACTCTCTGTGATGGAGAGTGAGGAGGCGTCAGGATGTTGTCTTCTGGCTCCTCGTCCACCCTTGTAGGGATAACTGGCTCAGATGCTGGTGCAACGGAAGAGCTCTCGCTATCGCCGGATTCGCTGACAAGATCATCCGTGGTCTTGTTCTTCCGCAAATTGACAACACGGTTCTTCTTCTTGCGTAAATGCGATCGTGAGTGTCTCCCTGCACCAAGACCAAGACCTGTGGTTGCTGAGTGCATGCTCACGAGTGATGGTCGAGATGGAATCTGACCATGGCCGTCATCTGATCTGGTAAAAGTATATGTTGTGCTGGTGCTTCCAACTGAAGAATGTGACCGCATCAGGCTTGGCGTTGCAGGGGTACTGGTTCCTGCAGAATCACTTCGTTCTGATGGTCCTGCCCATGCTCTAAAGACAGCGTCTCGAATCGAAGGCGTAAATAATGAGAGGGTACGGTGAGAGTCTGTCAGGGCGGCCAACCGGAGAAGGTTCTTTTGGGAGAAGAGCGAATGTATCTCGGAGCCACCATCTAGTGACATGGAAGATATCTCACTCGCATCCAACACATTTCCTCTGGCATCCACAGCATCCTGTGGAGGGCTTCCAAATGGATCCACTACGACCTCATCCTCTTCTGGCTTCTTGATCTCCATCTCTTGGTCTTCCTTGGCGCTATACTCAGGACACCACAACCTTAATGATAGTCTGTGTATAATCGCGGGTAATTCCTCCATCATCAGTGTCCGCAACTGCATCTCAATTTCCTTCTGCAAATAGTCTCGAACGAATGGGATAGAGTCGAAGGTCGAGGAGACCTTGAGTGATTCGAGGGGATCATTTCGAAAAACCAGGGTCAACCCTTTTTGTCGCGAGAAGACCAGTATGATGAAGGCCGACAACTTGATATCCGATAAGGTAATTTGTAACGGTATCGTTAATCCAGATGCGGCTGCTAGAGGCTGAGGCGAAGTAAACGATGGTTTCGAAAATAGATAAGTGTTCAAGGGGTTCGCCTGAATTGTTTATATATTAGCATCTGATATAACACGCTCAGGGATCATATCTTGCGCGCGTATCCTTGCGCGAAAATCTTGCACCCAGCGCCTCAGGGGCAAGACGCATTTGATGTAGCAAAAGTGGGAGGTCGTGCTGGACGTACTTGGACTCGAGTCTTGAGTGTGAGGAAGGCATCTCCAGAATAGCACATCTTGAAGATGCCCCGAAACCTATCCTCTGCCAAATCTCCAATCTCCAAGATTTCCAACTCGGGAGGAACGCTGCCTAGGTTCAACTCATTGACCAGAATGTCATCGACGATTATCGGTGGTTTTGGGGATTTATTGAGCGCGGTTGTGAGCATCTCTCGAGCTCTCTTGTAGAAGTCCGCATCTGCCGTAAGCGGCGACCAGTTGAAATTGAAAGCCATATTGAGATGACATCGGTCTCCTCAAAGTTATGCGCCCTGTTTTGTGGCAGAGGTTGTGAAAATATAAAAGCTGATGCTGTATCTTTTTCTGTCGCGTGAAGAATCTGCCGACCTGACCTGGTGGTGATAAGGATATTCCTCCGGATCCAGGAGAGCTGCGCTCTTCACTCCCACACGTCTACTCGTATCAATGAAGATACAAGAGCTGAAAGATGGCGATGCGAAGTCTTTTGAGGGGAAGTCGGGGTAGGTAAGGTGAGTTTGCTGTCGATGGCGCGATTGTTATAGATGAGCGGAATCCCTTTTCCTTGCTTGTGATCCCGAAGCAGCGACCACACTGAATTTTGTGTTGGCGCTAATGCCCCCCAAGCGTCATCACCCGATTTATGCATGCGGAGAAGTTGCCCTGCACAAAGTTGTTCCGAGTTATTCCTGCCGAGCACATGACTTGCACAAATGCAGGTGTGCCTTCGGACCGCATGTCACGGTTGAAAACTTCATCCAGTGATGTTCATGCAAGGTCATGAGATCGCATCGCATACCTAGGTACTTTCAATTTGCCATCTCCCTGCAGATCGTAGTGGCAGTTGCCTTCCCAAAGCTTATCGTCCCAGTATCATCACGTGGTCGGCTATTGTTCCCATGGCTGAGGCAAAGGAAACATTACAGCTTGAGGATGACGCCGTCTTACAACCTTCATCGAACCGCTTCGAAATCTGTCCTCGCTAGGTACAAGCCAGAGTCATGGCTACCAGTATTCCAGTTGTTCCTGAAGACACTCAGCTAGTCTACCTCGCTGAAGGAGCTGCCAATGTTGTCTACCGCATCTTCCCCAGTTACACGTCGCGTACCGTCACTCCTCAACCAGCGTTCATAGAAGAATACAGCGATACTACACCTCCACCCAGTATTATTGAGACAGATGATGAAGATGATGAAGAGAATACTGATCTAGACATCTTTGATAGTAAGTAACCGCAAACCTCATTCACGTCTTTCTTCTCCTCCTCAAGCAGATGAGTCATGCTTTATTTAGAGTGAGCATTTTACCTGGATACAATGTCTCTCCTTAGCCTTACATCTTCTGTAGACTAAGCTCTCTCCTGGATTAAGCGCCTCTTGTTGCTTAGGCATCTCTCATTTCTTGAAGGCTTTCTCTAGCTTGAATGTCTCTTGTATTAAGCGTTTCTCTTGTGTTGAAGCCTCTCCTTGGTACTTTTCCTAATGTCCATCATTAAGAAACTCTCATATTATTCATGATCAACGTCTTTAACTTGGGAAGCTAGGAAGATCGAGTTTCTCTCTTAGACTGGACGTTCTTCCTATATTAAGCGTCTCCATTAAGCTGAAGTCGTCTTTGTTTGAATGTCTCCCCTGCATTAAACAACTTTCGTTGGCCCGATATTTATTCTGGGCTGAGCCTTCTGCCTGAGGCCAATCTCTCTCTTGAATCAGATGCCTCTTGAGCTGAGCGTCTGAACAATTGAAGATTTTGATAAGACTAACATCCTTGACAGAAAAGCTCCTCCGTCTTAGGAAGGATTTACCAACTACATTGACCGTTGTCATCGCTCAAGGCCAGTGGGAAGAATGGGTCAAGCCACTATTTAAGGGTGATCAAATTGTACACCAACAACTTGTCAAAATCAGGCCAGGCAAGATTATTGAGAACTTGAATGAGGAACTGCATCTTCGAGAAGTTGAGCATGTCACAATCGGTAGAAACCCCGATCTTCGACCGGTCAAGCGACAAGGTGTTTATTTGGCGAATGACGAGCATGGTCTATTGATCACAGATATGACTCCAGGTATATTTCCTAAAGTATTGACAGATATTTGAGGTATGCTAACAACTCCAGTAGGATTAGGAGATGCAGAAGTCATTGAGTTCAAGCCAAAATGGTTGACACAATCCCCATCCGCCCCAAAGGGAGCGAAGCGCTGTCGACAATGTGCCATCACTGCTCGCCGAAACCAAGAGTTCGCGAAGAAGAACCTCCCTGGTGAAATCTTGAAGGAATTCTGCCCACTCGATCTCGTCTCTGGGTGCCCGAAAGACATTGTTTACGCCGCCAAAATCCTCCTTGCCCCTGAGCCTTGCCTCCCTAGCGTCGATCGATTTGTCGATTGGATCATCAACTCTGACCTCTTGGTCCACCTCCGTGACGCACAAGCCTCTCTCGATAAAGTCGGTCCTCTAACTGCAGATCCGAATGACTGGAAGTACCGCGTTGCGATGACTCTTCGAGACTGCACAGTGTTTGTCCGGTTTCCAGAGAATAAGGACGATGACAAAAAGAAGATTGAAGCTAGGATTGGAGACCTGGACGTGAAGTCCACCGAGAAGGCGGAGTATTGGAAACGGACGGAGGAGGAGCTGATTCGGGAAGGGTGGTACATGGGGACGGAGCAGGTGACCACTGCTGAACCGCGGGGGATCGTTTGCAGACTCGGACGTACTTTCAACACTGTTCGTGAGATTTAAATGTCGGGTTAGGAAACGGAGTTTGGTCATACGTAGGCAGGGATCTGGCGTTGGAGGAGGACAGAACGAAGATACCAATTTGCTTCTAAAAGTTATTTCCATACTTTACGCACCGTCTATTGGTCTTTTCCATGTATCCTTGTGAAATTTTATTTTCAGAGCACCTTGTTATGAAAAAGTGTCCTTCTACCTCTCTTGCCACTTTTTTGTTCTGCATCAAAGAGGTCCCAGTTGCAGCAGAGATCCTTCGAAGAGTATAAGAAATCGACGGGCAATGTTGAAAACGATCTTAACTCAGAGAGATCACGTGCCACTTGAGCCAGAATCTTGACACTCGTGACGAGATTCGATGTCCTGCTAAAGAATAGACGTTCTTTATGTATTCCAGCAGGTGTCAGGAGGCATCAATTTATTTCCTCAAAGTGTCTCCGTGTCTAAGATAATTACAGCCCTCAGCTGCTCGAAAACTTCTTTCTCGATACTGGAGACGCCCATACACTTTGACAGCGGTGATTTATGCTTCGTCCCTGTATAATTTTTGTCCATGTCAAGTGCCGTTTCCATACTATTCGAGTTTGTGAACTCTTGCTAGATCCTTGTAGCATGTTGACGACTGCATCTTGGGACTTGATCTGAAGATTTTTGTTGTGGACTCGCCGCTTGAGAGGCTATGATCGCGAAGTGGATGTTTGAACATCGATGAATGCCTTTACTTGACGAGTTCCTTCCGGATTCCGCTCGAGAGAGCGTCTCTAAATTGCTCCCATATTTTATAGACATTGTATTTGTCCTTAAGGCTCGGTCCGTTCTTCTAAATCTCCACGCATGGCTTAACAGATACGTGATATTCTCCATTACTCAACCCCCGAGAAAGATCTAGCAAAGACACTAATCGAGAATTGCAGGGCACAAATTCAATGCTCCGGTTACTATCTACTCAGTCTTTAATTCTAAACCATGATATCCAAACTCTTCGTAGCTATTGCATAGCAGTTTAACCCGAGATCGAAATGTGCAGAGCACGGCATGTCAACAAGAGGGTTCTCATGCTTCAACTCTTTTATTTCGTTCTCCAGAAGCCCTTGTATTCGCGCTGTCCACTAAGTCTAAGTCTCCACCAAGCATGGCTGAATGTAGCCTTACCCGCACCAAGAATACTAGGATCTGAAACTTAGCACGTCTGCCACAAGCACTGCAAGTTCTCACCCAAGTCCTCGTATTCCTCCAGATCCCATCCACCCTCAACTATTCTCAAACCCAAAACCCGTTTCCAATCCCCATCCCCATCCTCATATGAAGTAATCGCCTTTTAGCCACTCACACCCACCCGTCTTTCTAATCCTCACCCTTCCTCAAATTCCTCTCCGGATCCCTCCTCACCCGGCTCTTTCCCTCGACATACGTGCCACTACAGTCTGGCTCAATACAGAGAGTTCTTGGGAAGTAGTTCCATGTGTGGCACTGCTTTTCCGTTAGTCCATACCCCATTTTAATTGAAAAAGAGAAGGTGAGCTGACTGTAATTTTATTAACGATCTTCTCGCACTTCCATTCTATGAGGGGGTAGAAGCTGTTTGTGGAGGGGTTTTCTGCTTTCTCCATTTTGAGAGTTGAGAGGAGATGGTGGGTTGGAGTGGGTTTATTTGCTTTGCAGTAGGGCAGAGTTTTAGTCGTTGGGTGGTTAGAAGTTGGAGGAAGTCGGGGGGTGGGGGTGTATGTATGATACAGCACAGCTGATCTTGGATCGGAACCGAAGAGTGCTGTAATTCACAGCAACCAATGACTCAACACATCGGAGAGGAGAACCTATGCTGAGTCCAAGTCAAAAGCATATAATAAGTCACCAGAGTCCTCAAAATCATATCACCATTGAGACCAAAGTTGAAAGCAACGCTTTTATTTTCGCTAAAGAAGAGCGCTATCGCTCCATAGTCTATGCTAGAATCAACTCTCATAAGATCAACGCTGATAAGGTCAACGCTCGTAAGGTCAATGCTTGGAAGATCGACGTAAGTCAATCAAAGTCGCAGACAATACATGATCTATCGCACCGTAAACTTTTTTCTATCCCACTTTCCCTGCTGAAATGAAGAGATCGATCGAAACGCAGAAACAATCGTAGAAAACCATCGTAGAAACCATTGAAAAAAAACAATCTAAGAAACCACCTCAGAAGTCATGTAGAGACCATAGCAGAAGTCATCGTAAGCTTCTCTCTGCCGTATTCCCTGCTGAAATGCAGAGACCAATTGAGAAGCAGAAACCATCGCAGAAAATGTCGTAGAAACAATCGTAGGAAACCGTCGTAAAAACGCCATCGCAGAGATATCGTAGCAACCATCGAAGAAAATGCCGTAGAAACTCCCGCAGAAGTCATTGTAGAGACCACTGCAGAAGTCATCGCAGAACCATCTGTCCACCATTGCTCATGGCCATGCATCACCGACCAAAGCAAATGCCAGAGAGCGCAAAGTGGCAACGAAGACAATCTACTCCTCCCTTTCACGTTTGCCATTCTCCTTCAGCTTGTTCAGTCGGCCTTCCTTCTCCAACTTGCGGTACTCTCTAGCAGCCTCCTTGGCCTCACGTTCAGCCTCCAAAGCCTTCTCAAGAGCCTTCTCACGATCCCTAGCTCTACCCATGAAGCCATTCTCCTCATAGCGCTTTGCCTTATTCTTATTCTGGGACTTCCAATTGTACTTTCTCTTTGGCTTGTCCTTGACGCCCTCACCGCGACGACGAACCTTCTTGCTGCTGCTCTGGTTCTTGCGAGGGTTCGCCTCTTCTCTCTCAGCTCGAGCCATATCTTGAGCATTACGTATGATCCAAGACATAGGTTCAGTCTCTGGGTTATCGGTGAAATTCATGGGGACTTCTTTTGGCTTAGGAAGGGGCTTGCGTGCCAAAGGGTTTCTGGGTCCGGCAATGAGGTCTTCGGAGCTTGGTCTCGGTGGGAAGCTCATGATGTTATCAAAGTCGAGGCGGGGGGTAATGCGACCTCGATGGTAGGGGACACCTTGGGTATGTTCAGGAGGAAGATCGACAGGACCGACATTGGCATTTGGCTTTTTCGCATCCTCGTCTTCAGAATCGTCATCGGACATTGTGGACTCTGGGGTTGCTGAGCGGCCATCGGACATGTCGGGGTCGCTGTTGTCGGGATTTTGATATTTCTTCTTCTCAACATTGGCTGCTGCGAGTCGTAGGCGCTTGGAAGGTGGCACAGATACGCTACCCTCAAACGGACTCTCAGAGTCGGTGGTCTCATCATCGTTACTGTTCTATCGACGCACAATGTCAGCATGGAAATTACAACCAAATGTAGAGCGATAATCATAAGGAGAATGTTGGAGAGGAATTCCGTTATCATGATGCTGAAAAGTGCGTCCAAATGCAAAATGATAAACATAGCGAGAATTTTGGACAAAATTTCCGTTATCGCAAGGCAAAAAAATTAGACAAAAATTGATCTGCAATGTCGAACAATGAAATGCAAACATACCTCCTCATCGCTGCTCCAACGATGGTTTCGCGCTGGGAGCGGACGGGGGATGGGCCGTAGCTCCATCTCTGTGTCTTTCTGCTCAAAGAGAGCAAGCTTAGCGAAAGCACGAGCACCCAGTGGTCTCTGGGACTGTGCGCGGGCGGAAGCTTTCGATGCTCCACGTCCAGTCTTGGGACTTGCTTGGGGCTTGGGGCGAGTTGGGGCCTGTCCGATGTTAGTACAATCAATATTTGACATTGTTTGGAGTCCGTGAAGAACATTACCATCGAAGAATGTCGGTCATGCGTTGGCTTGAATGTATAGGTGGCAGAGGCCGGAGGAGGTTGCGCACTCGGACGAACTTCGCCAGGTAGGTTCTTCGGAGTCGTCTCCATATTGGAGATGCGACGACTGGCAACACACTTGGCCCCCGGGAATGATGTGTTCTTGTGGCGTGAGTGGGACTATATTAGTTAGCAATGCCCAAGATTTATTGGAAAATGTTCATGTGAGTAATAGTGATGGATTGTAGTTTGATTATACGGACAGAAGTAATGCTCTAGAGTTGGTAGAATGACGGTCCTTGAATCTCTGGATTTGGCTTGTAAAAGTCCAAGGAAAATGATACTAGAATGTGCAGCTAAATAAATATTCCGAACTTGAAAAAGTTGAAATTGAATGTGTAGTAGAAGGTGACCGCCCTGGAATGCGTAGCTTTGAACTTCTGAAAGTTTAAAACATAGTGATGATCTCTACCTTGGAAGATGACGGTCCTTAAATCTGTGATCTTCAAACTTGAAAAGTACGGAAGTAATTGGATGTCGCAGATCTGCAGAACGAACGTCCTGGAATCTGATATTTCCAGAATTTAGAAGCCCGGCAAAAAAATGACAATCTCAGGTAAGGAGAATGCTGCTTCCAGATTCGGTGATTTCACAGCTTTAGAAGTCTGGTAGAAAGTAGCAATTTCAGGCCCACCAATTGACGGTGCCAGATCCCGAGATTTCTGGATGTTGAAAGTCCAAGAGAAATTGATAAGTTCAGCTCTGGAAAATGATTGTTCCAGATCCAGTGCTTTCCCAACTTTCGAAGTCCAACAGAAAATGGCAGCTCAGCCTTGCAGAATACGGGTCCTGGATCCCTTCCTTTCCCAACAGTAAAATAGAAATAGCAAATAATAACGTTAGGTCTTCTGAATGATAGTCCTTGGCTTTGTAACTTCCAGTGCTTGAAGCGCAAGAGGTGATGATGGTACGAGCTGTGCTGAATGACACGCTCGATTCTTTGATATACAGAGCGCGAAACGAAAATATAAAGCAGACTAAATTTCAAACTGGGCATAGGTATGCAAAAGAAGAGGGCGAGGAGTGAAAACGAAAGGATGTGGTTTGCTTACAGCCCAGTGTTGCGCAACACCTCGCGCGGTAACAGAATCGAATCTGCAATTATGGTCAGGGCATTGAAAAGGTCTCGGAAGATTCTCATGGTCGGAGGACTGTTCGAAATCGGGGTCATTAGGATCTTCGACGCTTGGTCCACTCGATCCTACATCAGAGAGGTCTTCCTCCGGCTCAGAGAGAGTGTCGGGTGGTTGTGGACTGCGAACAGCAAAGGAAGGCTTAGATCTAGATCCTGATTTAGCCATATTTTGTGATGCAGTAGAACGAGGGCTAAGAGCGCGGGCAGCAAAGGAAGACTTCGATCCGAGTCCTGTTGTGGGTATGTTTTTTTGCTGCGGTGGAACGACTGCGAAGAGGGAAGGATTTTTGAGATCTGGGTTCGTCTGTAGGAGCACTGGGGGATTTGGTGCGACGAGTGGAAGTGCGCACATGAAAACAACTAGCCAAAGTTGGTTAAGCGTTGAAGTAATATGCTGTTTATAATTGCCAAGATTTTTCCGAACAATATCACAGAAGTTAATCCAACTAAGTACTTTTTATTTGCACAAAATAAATTGTATTACTCATAGAGAGGTATCTAAACCTTCTACAGTTAGATTCTAGGGGCCTCGACGCGAGTCAAAAGTCTCCTAGGTAGATACAAAGATAGTTCTCAAACCCTCGCCCCCTAGAAGTTGACACACGCGAAGACCCAGGATCGCACCTAGAGCAAAACCCTCTCCCTTACTCTCCCTCTCCCTCTTCTCGCGGTATTCCTCTCTCTGGTAAACTTGGACATATGGTCATCCCCGAGTATGATTCCTCTTCCCACCCTCTAAAAAAATACATCCTCGCCATTCCTCCTTCGCGGTGTCTGCCGGTCTAGGTATGTATCTTCGTAGGTGTAGGTAAATAGACACCTAGCACGGGTGAAGGTTGGCGCCGTAGTATATTAATATGCCCACAAAATTAATTGGATTGTGATTCGAGTTTGGATTCGTGGTAGGTAGGAGGAGAGGGTATGTTGGCTCTTGCACGAGATTTCAGCAAGACGAGATCTTTTTGCGTTGATAAATTCGACTCGATCTTGGCCCTGTAGACTGTCAGAAGAGAAATAGAGGAGAAGAGATGCTCGCAGAGTCCTGAGTCTCTGCTACGTACCGGTGTTGAGATTTTGTCCCCTCGAAAATCTACAGTAGAGGGACTTGAGGCAACATGCATATGGCTTGGCCGCAGAAGAAGCCTCGGCATTCTTGTTGAGAAGGCTCGATCATTCTGGATCTTTCATACTAACGAACCCGCTGGACTGCTGGGCTCTTGCAGAATTTTCGGGTTATTGCTGGCTGCTTGTATTAGTGGGGGTAAATAGCACGAGACACTACATCCAGATGTTCTTCAGCTTTCTAATAGCTTGACAAGGTCTGACTGTGTAGAACGACAAAGAACTCAACCGAGGTTTGCTAACGACATATCGAATCAGTTGACGACAGCATCAATCAATCCACGACATCATCTTAGGCTAGGTAAAGAGAGTTGAGGGATGCGAGGCAAGTTCACATAAGTGAAACAACTTCAAGTGGGTGAAGTAGATGCGACGGACTTCAGCGGATGTAACACATAAGTACAAAGTGATAAGTTTGCTATGATCTGATTCCATCTATAAAGCCTAGATATAGGCGATAACTATCAGTCAAGGGATAAAAGACCTGATTAGAAGTTCTAAAAAATTGGAGGGAATAAAAATGCTGTCTAAGATGGAGGCTGAATTCAAACTCAAGCATACAAGACTTAATAGTAATGCTAAACTACAATCTGGCGCACAATGCAGACTAAGAGCGTGGTTAGTTAGGGATGCTTGATAACAAAAGAGTGTCGTTGGAGGAAGAAGAGACTGTCGTGCATATCGGGTTTCGACGCGGGTTAGTAAATATCGTTCTTGAAAAAGCAAAGAACGTTCACACACTAGAACGTTCACTGCTAGGTAGTACTGGTACATTGAAATCTATCCATCCATGGCGAGCTGCATTTGAAGAAATTGTATAGATATTCACTGGTAAGAATCACCTCTCAGCATATGTCGTTCCCCTCCGTCGCTTATAACCGAGCAATAAAGAAAGGGGGCACGTGACTCCAAAAGACGACGAAGCATTTGGAAACCTTGAGGAGCCTAGGAAGGTTGCAATGCCGTCCGACAGGTGCAACAGAGCCGAGCTTAATCTAAATAGTTATAATAATGATTTAAGATAGGGTGAATCAATATGTGAGAAACCTGGTTCAAATTACAGAATCTCTTGCGAACCGACGATCCGTCTACCAAACCGATCAAAAGCGATAATATGTGAGCAGGCATTTGAAGCGCATGCGATCAGAGTTCTCAGTGATAATATCACTAGCAGCAATGAACGAGCACGGTAGCAAAGTCTTCATTGTCAACGTCCCAACTAAACTCCAAGCTGATGCCAACGATCCTTATTACTCCAACCTCGAAACCCGTCTACAAAGCAGCCCCCGCAAACACCCCGTCATATTCTGCCGCCAAAACTTTGCATGTGGACAAAGTACCAACGCCGGACAAATGCAGAACGCCAAGCAACATTAATACACATCAAAGATCATGATACACTGGCAACAGAAAAGCTCAACAAAGATCCAGCAGTCAATCCTGCTACAAGCATAAGTACTAAGAATGCTCCCGCAGCTTCTCTTTCTCCTTCATCCACGTAGTCATTGACCTGCATCATGCAGGAGCTTCCGAGCCAGCCATTGCTGGTTCCAAAGCCGAACTGCACAACGATCAAGTAGAAGACATCGCTGTTGATGATTGCTCCGTGATCTTGGATGTTGCAAAGTAGGTACATGGGAACGAATCCAATTCGAAGAACCGAGATGATGAAGAGAACAATGGGATGCTGGCGCATTCTGAACCGGGTAAGCGTGAGAACTCGACCAGTAAGATCCCCAGCATTCCAAACCAGGAAGCCGAGAGGGATGAAAGCTGCTGGGCGCAAAACACGAGGGGCCTTGTCTTCTGGGATGACTGAAACCACTTTCTGTGTGAAAACCGGGAAGAACATAGTGACGGCGAAGCACAAGAACAACGAGGCTGCGAGCCAATGAGTTTTCTTCCAGAGTGTCCACAATGACACCACTTTCCGCTTCGCCTGCTCAGCTTCCTCAACACTGGTCATCGAATTCATCATCTGGGCTTCTAATATGCGGTTGTGTTTCCGTACTAGGTGTAGGAAGAAAAATGCGGTGACGCCACTAACGGCAGTAGCAGTCAAGAAGTACGAAAATGCCGAAGTTGTGTTTTCCCTATTCATGGTTTGGTCCACCTCGGCAGCAGTATCCCAAGCATTTGGTAAAGCGGCCGTAAGGACGAAGACAATTTGTGCCACTGATGGAAGCACTCCTGCAATCGCGTTTCCTGTCAAGATAGCATTTATATATTCTGGCCGTCCAAAGCTTGCTGCAAAAGCAAACGCACCGTTTTGACAGAGCCCAGTCGCCATAGATGTGAAGAAGACCATAAATAGGGTGAAGACTAGATATCCTGTAGACGAAACCCCACGAAAGTGTGATGTCGAGATAGCCAAGAGGCTGAACACGATAATGTTAAGGCCTAGGGCAGAGAGGATTCGATGAGGGTAGGATGCTTTCTTTTGTATGCTTGAGAGAATTAACATCGTGAGAAGGTTGGTAACGCAGCTAACGGAGGTGATAGCAGGTTGGAAGGCGGCAAGAATCTTCTCGCTGTCTGCAAATCGAGTTTGGAAGTATGGGGCTGCCGCCAAGAACATGTTCCTACAAAAGTCAACGACCGCAAGGATACTTGAAATACATGCTTCTTACCATGCCCATAGCATAGCTATTCCTAAAAGCATGAATATGAAGTAGTCAAACCGAGAGAACGGTTCAGCAACCTCAGCAATGCTGCCCTTGTCGCTCTCGTCCACATCATCTTCATCCTCGTTATCCTCATTCCGAATCAAGAACGGCCTCCTGACTATTGGATCATGCTGATCGCTTTCGGCATCGGTGTAAACTCGTGTATATTCCTGCTCGTTGTCTTTGGTGAAGAGAGAGCGAACTCGATCGACAGTGTTCCCGTCAGCCATAGCGAGAGGTAAAGTTGGCAGTAGGTAGAAAAGGCTCTGCTATCGTGATTGCATTTGTGTATAGTCCTAGAGGAGGAGTAAAAGGAAAGGAAAGTCTGTCAAGATAACATCTGCGGCTGTCGAGGTCAGATTCACCAGCAGCTTCAGTCATTCCCCAGTCTTACAGCCGCGTTGACGTTGAGTGGCCTTGCCAAGGAATCGCGGATCAAGTGTTCTTCCCGACCGACAGCTAGGGTCAAAGCGGCACTCCCGTCTGCCCAGACTTTATATCTACAATAGTCCAAGACACGCTCCGAATGCCCGCAGCGCCCCCTTGTCCAGGGATCACTGAAAATACATTAGCGGGCCACCTTCTCCCATACAAATTTTGGTGTACCAAGGTGACCGCGTAACATGACTTGAATCTCCTGCGATGCAAGTATGTTATGCATATTTCATGCCGCAAATGCTCCTTCAAATGATGGCCAACCATCGAAAATCTGTTTCAGGGGACGAGAAAGTCTCTCTTCCCCCTGTCATCAAGTTGTGGTTGATAACTCACCCACGTTGACCGATTCGTTCACGCGCCGTTGAGGTGCATATTATGGTCGTGCGACAAGTCTCCAAGACATGAATGCGCAACGCGACCTCCTGCACTAAACTGGAACATTCTTCATGTTGTGATATTACCAATATTCATATATATCATTAATGGACATTATTCGGTACGAGGAAGGTGACAAGAGTTCCCTGCAATAATGCTGGCGGCAAAAATATGAACCACGCACCGATGGTCCCTTACGCTCGAGGGGGAATTTCCTCTCACATTCCAGACATCTGAATCCAGTATTTGAAATCATGATCTGGTTCAATTTATAAACGCCATTGCTATGCTGCATCGATTCTCAGCGCCCTACGCCGGAATGTTCCTGATGCTTTTGTACTTCTAAGAACGCCATGTTTTGCACGCTATGCTCCATCCCAATGTACGAAATCAAAGAAAAGTCATAATGTCCCACCCCCATATGCACAATCTCACCACCAAAGTCATCAACGCCGTCCCCGACAATCTCTCAACTCTGGCTCAAAAAAGTAGTTTCATCCCCTCCCTCCCCAGCAATCTGCTCCTCACTGACCCATCCCTGCTCACTCATCCAGAGCAAAATATCCTGCGCAGAACTGAAGGCTCCATTGTCAATCTTGGTTCTGGTATCAAGTCTTCGTCTCAACTCGGCGGTTTCCGTCTCGAGATTCTTCATGGTGTTTTTGTCGGATGCGGGGATGTTTTTCTTGAGTTTGGAGAAGAGCATTTTGAGGAGGTAGCGTAGCCAGAGAACGTTGGTATAGGGGATAAAATCGGACCAGGTGTGGCCGTTATTGAGGGCGCGGGAGGAGGGTGTGTGCCATGGCTTCGGGTGCATGGTGCGGGTGCCGTCGAAGAGGTGAGTGCGCATGCTATAAATGATCAGCATTAAACTCTTGGGAGCGAAATAGGAGATATTTAGGTTGTATTTCGATAGAACGTTTAAAAAGAAGAAATAAAAATCAAGTGGAATACATACCGACGATAGGTATCATACTGGTGTCCAGCAATACCCTTATCCTGGCCGTGAAACAAACTCAGTTCCTGCTCCAGATCATTGAATGCGACTTCTCCATTTGCGAGCGTAGCGCGTGAGAGGCCGTAATCGATGATCGTGACATCCCAGCCAGAGAATCCGAACTTGAGAGGCGTGTCGGGGTTGTGGGCATAGCCTAGTAGGTTGTCGGGGTCGTACTTGATGCAGATGTTGTTCTCATGAAGATCACGATGCTGGCGGAGTTAGTAAATGGAGGTGGGGGAGAGAGAGGAGGATGAATTACCTCAAAGTTGTTAGTTATTTCAGCACGAGCAAGAGCAATAGTAACACCAATGAATGAGTCCCAGAGCTGATCAGCAGTATCAATCTCACACTCGTCAAGGACATAACCAGCATCTCCAAGTTCGATAACCAAGAATATGGTGTCATCATCATAGGCGCTAGGACGTGGAAAATAGCTCGCTTTTCCAACCTGTTTGAGTTCGTCGGAATGCAACCTGTAGGCCTTGGTGATGCATCGAGGGATAAGACCTTGAACCAAGTGGGCATCCTTGAATGTAACGAATCCAGGGACGGTGGTAAGGGCGTTCATAATACGAATTTCGGAGATGAGAGAGTTTACCTCAACTGCGGTATTCGACCGAAAGGGTTCGGGAAGATCCTCGAGTTTGATCTGCATGACCTTGAGAATTGAAGAACCGGCAGCGGTGTTGATTCGATAGACTTCTGCGTAGGAAGCCTCGGCAATCTTGGTGACATCTGCTCCGTCATCAAGGATATCGTTCCAATCCTGGACAATGAGAGATTTGTTGAAGTCGGTCTTGTAGGCATTGATGAGGGGTAGGAGGGCGGGGTGTGGACGAATGATATTGGCTTGCTCTGAGTGAAACCCGACATTATTAGCTTCATATTGACCGTGTTTAAGTCGTACTTGATCAAGCTTGAGGAGTTGAAAGAACTGTGTTTCAATGTTCGGAGTGGAATAATATGATATTACTTTAAAAATGTCGGAAAGGAAAACAGATATCTTACCTCTATCATCGTCATCTTCTTCTTTTGCCTTCTCCTCCTCGCGGAGGGAGAGATTGTTGAGGGCGGACGTAACGTCCTCCAGAGGAGAGCGGGACGCCTCCCCAAAAATGGCAGAGGCGCCAGGGGCAGCGGCGGAGCGTTTGCTGCCATACTTTTTGGGCATGGCGGCGGCGCGGGGCGGGGGCGACCTATTTTGCCAGGTAATCAGCATTGTTCGAATGTGGGTGGGTTATGAAACGTCAGAATAATGTCCCACAAACTTAGAGATATTCCAGTTCGCTTATATATCGCTTGATTTATAAAAGGAAAGGGGGGAGATCTCGCTTCGAATGACGAGACGATTGAGGAACAAAAAGGGGGGCACGTGACAGAAATCAAAATGAAAATTCAGCAATCTTGGGTAAACAGAAGCAATTGTCCGTGATAATGTGAGACGTCCAAAACCATTTTGCAACGTATATTTGACGTGTAAAATGTCGTACATTGAAAGCAATAAGGTAAAAATAATAGAACGTGATACGTACCGGGACAGGAGGGGTCGCTGGGAGGAGGTGGTGCTGGCGGAGGGTCAGTCGTGCTCAGTTTCCGCCGCGCGAGGGAGTGGAAATTTTCAATTACTCACCTGTCGTCGTCGTCGCTTTCTGTAAAGCAACAGCAAAGGAAGGGACAATAAAGCTCCTTAAGGAGCGCGGTTGCCATGGTGTTGTGTTGCTGAACGCTCATTGGTGGTAACGAGAGCGGTGGAGTTGGCAGAAAGAGAAAACTCCGTAGATCTACCGCAGGCCTAACTTCGGGACAGGAAATAAGGCAACTACAACCGAGATCTAATGCCTCAGGCAGAAACGACGACCCTAGTGAATTTAGTTCGGCAGCCCAAGTTCTGCTGTTGCTCAATCTCCTGTCCTCTCTAGGACAATTATGATAGTCAACTACTGACTTGTGAACACCACCTACGATGGCCGCATTACTCAATAGTCTCTTTGGAGGCTCCAAGCCATCTGCCTCACCAATCCCTGCTGGTGATTCTGGTAAGTGCTTGCGCACCACAATTGCTATGGCTACTGACAAGCAAGAACAGATTTCGCAGATTTCGCTGGAGCCCCAGACCCATCCCCAGCTTCCTTCTCTGCCATCCCAACTGCAGCAAGTTTCACAGGCTCAGGTGCTGTTCCTACTGGCCGTGGCGCAGTCCCATACACCAAATGGTATAACGTTCACGAACGCTACTCGTTGAGCGACTTCAAGCAGGAGGGAGTGATCCTTGGTTTGATTCTAGTCATTGTCGCTATCCACTTATTTGGTACAAGCACAAACCGGAAAAAAGCAAAGCAATGGATCTCTGCGCATGCGCCAATCCTGCAGAAGGAGTTTGCGCTGGTTGGATTCGGCGGCCCCAAACCTCCCACAGCAGACGAGGTTGAGAGCGAGGGCTTGGCCAAGAGCTTGGCCGCCGAGAACCTTGATCTTCCAGGAGACCTCTTGAAAGAGAAATCACCTCAGGAGTTTGCTACTTATGCGACTGGACGACAGAATGTCGCATTCCTCGATGTTAAGCTCACGCTGCTGAAGCGATACAGTCCTCTCAGCTTGTTGGCCGAATATGGCATGAGTTTGTTCTTCGACACCATGCCTGCACCATTCGAGCAGATGGAGGCGATCCTATACCCATTTGATGGCCGAGAAGCCTTGACAGTTCCCGGCCAACTTCCGGGCGCACACGAGCTCCGCAAGGATACCAAGAGCAGCTATGATGGATTTGTCTGGGCTATCGTAAACAAGGAGACTATGAAGCAGCTTCGCGACGATAGATATGATGTCTCAATCACTAGCACGAAGGACACGCCTAAACTTCCTGCTTGGGCCACCGTCATGAGCGAGAGCGCTGAGATTACCGATTTCTTGCTTACTCCTGAACTGATCAAGGCCGTTGAAGGTGCGGGAGAGCTATTGAACCACTTGATTATCACTGACCAACCTATTGATCAGCCATTGAAGTTTGTTTTCTCTAAATCTGGCATAGCATTAGACTGACAGTTCTAGGCTTGATGATACTATTCCAAAGAAGCGCCTCTATCTTTCTATGCGAATTCCTTCTTCAGGCGACTACTCTAAAGTCATTCCCCTGTTCCAATACTTCGTGCGACTGACGGATATTCTGGTTCAAGGTGCCCACTTCCGTCCCGAAGTTTTGCGTAAAGTCCGCACTACTCGCGAGGATACCGTCCGCAGACTACAAAAAGCCGACGAGGAGGAAAAGGCAGAGGAGCGAAACCTAGAACGAGAGAAAGCTAAGAAGTTGAAGAGAGACTCGGAGCTGAAAGCTCTTGATGCCAAGGGACAGAAGAAATATCTTGAAAAGGAGAAAGAGCGAGAGCTGAAGAAGAGTCAGAAAAAGATGACTTCACGAACATGATCTGGGGGTTATACATCGCAGTAATGTATGCACTGTATATTGTACATCGGACAAAACACAGGGACAGGTGGTGGTTTACGTGTAAATCATAACTTTCATGTAGCCACTTCTATATACCATGCCAACACGATAGCTACTTACGAATCTCTTGGACGAATGCTTCAGACAAAGATATCTGATTGGTTTCCTCGGACGGCCACTCAGGTGTAGCGGCCCTGATGTCCGTTCGAAACGGGCTACAATGTCAACCTCGTGCAGAGCCTCGTTGAGCACAGCCCGACTGTAATCGGATCGTATTGCCATGAGTGTGGAAGGACGACCCGTCTTCGAGTCGTTCCGGTTGATACCCAACATCAACGCCCGAGGACGGCTCAGCCTCGACATCGAGGGACTATTTCACTGCCAATGCCTCTTCCGAAGGCCGCGCATAATCCGCACGCAGCCCGAGTGGGCATTAAGCGTGCGAATAGACATGGTGTTGATGCAGCCACTTTACAGGCTTTCCATTGGGCTTTTCCCTGTGGCCTTATCCTCATCTCCTCTTCAAACATTTCTGCTCCTTCCCATGCAATATCACCACCACGCCCGCTCCGAACATGCTCCAGCTCCCTTGGTGGGATTGCACACCGAATTCTTTTAGTTCTTCTTGCAATTGTTCTTTGAGCAGACAGTAATGTTACACGCCCATAAGGCTCGAGGCTACGGCACGTGACCTGCGGGTGTTTCTTTGGTCATTAGATTCGCAGCCTTATTCGTGCCTCGCAATTACCACCTTTGCCTGCAATGGAAAGGGTGTGGATAGAAGAAAGTGAGACTGGGAGATGGTATTTCAATTACACGGACGAGAGTGAGTCCCGGTCTTACATCCAGCGTGCGAGATATATATCTGATGACTCGATAAAGATGGCAGGATTGCTCGAGCATACTCAGACCCAGTACCGGAAGAATACCCTGAAGATCAACCCAGAATCGACGAGCAGTATTTAAATGAAAGCATAAGTCCAACCAGCAAGTAAGTAGACAAGCTGCTGTGCGAATTGTCCGTTGCTAACCTTCCTCATTGCTAGACCAGAAAAGATACACCGAATACCAAAAACTTCATGGGTAGACGATTATCCAAAGGCGGCCGTTGAGGGCCCAGGAACCTACAATACCGAAAGCAATCTCACAAAGCTGCGCGGTTCGAAGTTCGTGGGAGAATCGAATCACGAATATTCACCTCCTCAACGGAATGCTTCCTCATTCAATAATGCAGGAGGTGCAGCCCGCGGAGGATCCCACCGTCGACAGGCTCGCGTCGTACAAGGGGATCTAACATCGGACCACACCGAGAGACTCGATCCTAGCTTCCGGATTAGGAACACTGACTACGCAACATTTTTTCAATGTGGTCGTGTATTCAAGACTCTTTGGACCGATACTACAGGAATAGATTACGATAATAAAAGTGAGAATGATCAATTTATGAGTATGGAAAAATTCCAGGTTGCTTATGGCCAATTTGTATTCTCTAAGATTAGGCGTTTTGTTGTCGTTAAAAGAAATGAAAATCGCTCTTGTCTATGTTTGCCAGTTACTTCTTATGATGGCAAAGGCTATAAGAAGCGGAATTTCAATGTTGATGAGCATGGTCCGATATACAGCAGCGATGAGCAGCCGTCCAATGTTCCAGACATTACCAAACGGCCACTTAAAGTTAGACCCGCTAAGAATGAGGAATTAATTCCTTCTGGTTATTACGTCAACTACGGCAGAACCTACTGCGTAGATCCGAACGTGAAAGTGAAGAACTTAGGTGAGTTGGACTCGGAGTCCCGGAAACTTCTTCGGTACTACTATAACGAGATCAACTTCTTCGGTGATGATGAACCATCCGGTCCATCTCTTCAATCGTTCATGCCACAATCTCGGAGTAGAGATCGTCTTTGGCAATACTACGACGAGGCCAATTTCATCTGTGATGATGAAGCATCAAGTGCATCTCTTCAATCGTTTACGCCACTTTCTCCGAGTGTGGATCTTCTTGGCATACGTTCGAGAAGAGCTAGGACTCAGTGGCTATCGATGGTCACAGCCCCCGATTCGAGGCAGGATCTCGGATCTACACCTGTCATAGCCTCAAAAGAAGCAGAGTTCGAGCAATCCTCGTTGGCGCGAGACTATCGCCACGAAAATAATACGACAAATAGGGCACCTGGGCAAAGAAGAGCTCGGAGAAAATCTGCCTCCTATACTTCAGCCGATGGCCAAGGGGCATATAAGCAAGACTACTTAACTGCGGACGAGGATCCATATTTTGCTGATCCATGGTTTCTCGATGAAGCAAACGAAAGCGACGTGTCCACGGAAAGCTTACCGGCAGATTCCCCATTCGCCCATGTGGTATCCTCAGAAGAGCAAAATAGGAGAGCTGAGAAGCATGGTACAATGCTATCTGACGCCAAAGCAGCAATAGAGCAATTCGCTCAATTCCCCGAAGCTCAGAGTGCTATAATGTCTCGGCCCTCCTCAAATGCAAGTTTAAATCCGGTCTCGCTAGCCCAAAGTACACAATATTCAGCATCTTCAACGACACCAGATCCAATGTATCTCCAACGCCTTGTTAATCTCCTTATAAACGATTCTGACCTGCACGATTTGTTTGAGGTTGCGATGCGGAAAATCACGCTAGATAAGTTCGAGAATAACTTTAGACGGTGTCTGCATCAGTTTTCGGAACATCTTCGAACCGAGGCACTTCCGGCTCTCCCCAGATCTGCACCCAGGGTGATCCGCAGATTCTCGACCAACGCTGCCCACATTATTCGTCGTAGGTTTGAGGAGACGCCTCAGACAGACACGCCAACAAACCAGAGTACTAAGCAATCAATAGTTCTCTTAGAGCCTCATGTTGTAGACGACATTGATGAAAATGAAGGAGACGAAGCAGAAGATATAGAAGCTGATGTGGAGGAAGATGAATGGAAGGAGGACTATTTACAGAAGTTTGAAGTCACCATAGCGGGTAGCTTATCGTTCAAGATGCTTCGCGAGAACTTCAGAATATTTCTCCAATCTGATCAAGTTCAGAGAGCCGTCTTTGAATGCTGGCCAGTAGCCTTGCAGTTGTCTGAGATATTGGAGATAAAATACCTTGTTTTTCCCGATCTTGGGCGTTTCATTGAGTCTCGATTCCCCAAAGGACATCATTTAGGAGAAATCTTAACATTCGTTGGGACGGACGAAGTTGCGGAAGCCATAAGCTGCGAAGACTACCTTATGAGACAATGGCCAGAAGTCGCTCGGTGTTTGGTTGACTGTATCCAAAGTTTTCTCTTCGCAAATCAACAATGTGCGTATCATACATTATTTTCGGATTGAATAAAGCTGACAATGAACCAGCTGCTGTTGAAAACTCTCTCGGCAACCTGAGTGTGCAATTATCCCCAGTGGAAGTCACCGCAGATCCATCATGCCATGCGGGGATTATCATGAAGGCTTATGCAACATATCGATTACACAGTCAGATAGTAGCGGCAGCATCTTGGCTTAGTGCCGTTCTCCGCGCATGCCCTCATCAAGAAGTCTGCAGGTCCCATGTTTCGGTGAAGGCAACGAGTACAGACGAGAACCTGAAACGAAAACTTACAGAACATCCTAACAAGGTCATACAGATCACATTGAATCCGCTTGAGAGGATCAAAAGCCCTTTGACATGTTGGCATTCCCTGTTTCCCCACAACGTTATTGCATATGGGTCTCCCACCCAGCCAAGAATCGAAGGCAGAGGACTTGAAATAGGCTTTGCCAATTTGGCGTGCGCAAGCAGATGTCTAAGCTTCATAGCTTACGAGGATGGGCTGATTGCCCATGGATTGAAGTCTGTTTTGATCCCCATGACAGAATTAAAAGATGACGACGGTATTCAATGGCATTTTGAAAGCAAGACCAGCCAAGGCACACGAAAGCTTGCCTCGATAGGGCAAATACTGAGGGTACATGAAATCCGTGAAAGGGTTAAAGAGCTTGACCCGGATCGATTGATGAACAGAAGATGCTTTTTGGGGTGGGTTGAAAAGGCGAATGTTGTCATGGGCACATCGGGCTATGTCTTGGAATCGGGAGCGTCTCGGGTACCGTTATGTCCGGGATATGCACACATCCGAAGATATGAGTTTACAGCCAGTGTGTCTGCAATGTCCTGGGCTACATTGCAAGGCTCCATCAGCCGACAGCGAGTCTCAATAACGAATTCGCTTTCGACGTCTCAACAATCCGATCTCCTTGATATACTCAATGGCGCAATGGATCAGCATTGCACTATCTTTGACAACATCCAAAAGAGGGGATACCTTATCTCTCGGGCCAGCGTGGTACTGCAAATGGCCCATTCAATGGTGCACCAGTTTCATTATGAGCTCTATGAGGGCAATCGACCAGTCTCGAAGGATGACTCTTCATTGTTCGCGCAGAGGAGCTTTGATGGTGCCTCAGCTGCCTTAGTCGCTCTGAAGCAAAGCTTTAGGCTGACTGTGCGAAAACAAACCGGTGGGCCTGAATACGTGGAGGAGAATTTCTCGGAAATGATTGCAAGAATCTGGCACACAACAAGCGACATTGGAGAGGGTCTGGATTCAACAGCGAACGAGCTTAATTTGGTGGGAGAACTTGCTCCAAAGTTTGTCATAGGAGTTGATCTTCAAGACGCTGTCAATAACACGCGACCTATGCAGTTGCATCGTGCAGAAGTAAATCAACCTTGGACGCATCTGAGGACTGAGCACCCAATAGTGCTTTTCTGTAGGAATATCCTACCCCCTATTTTGCCGGACTCCAATATATGCAAGTCTTGGGCAACCGTGCCACCCGATCAGAATCTCTTAGTTGCCATGGGAGTAACAATGCATACTTTACTCGACCGCCGAGAAAATGGACTCGCTAAGGACCTCGACTGGTGTGCATCACCAAGCCTCATGGAAACGCATGAAAATGCTGGAAATGCATCAATTCGGCATGTTCAAAAGTTGAAATCGTTGAAATCGAGGAGAGAGCCATTGTCCAACGAAAAAGTACGAGTTGCTATTCAACGCTATCGCCAAGGTGCCTTTATCTTTGGCAATGGCACAGAAAGGAGATGTTGCGCCCCCTCGAAGTCATCTACGTCCAATGACGACCAAAGCCATGGCAACGTTAACGAATCTCTGCGCGTTCGTTCCATGTCAAGGATGTCTAGTTCAGCTAGTGCAACGTCAGTCGAAGTAAGAAATGAGTCAATAACTACTTCGCCTCGGAAACAAGATAACTCGGTTTCAGACGGATCTGAACCTGATATCGATGAGACTTTACTTGACCCAAGTCTCGAGACCCCAGCAGCCCAAGAACAGCCTCTCGAAGTGGCTTTGGGGAAGGCTTTACGTAGGAAACCTCGGAGGATTGACCTTAGGACCGAAGTCAAGTAGCAACGACCCTCTTGCCAATATAGAATTTGCTGCGAAAGATAAGAGGACGGAAACTGTGGATATGATGCCGCTCACGTAGTCGCTTGCTAGTAATGGAGAAGTTAAGAAGGGGACCATTGTCCTGAGTTCGGCGGCCAGAGAAGCTTCCAAGATGATGATTGAGTGTCTGTGTTGAGGACTTCACCATACGTTTTATTGTCTAGAACATCCTATCCTAGCAGAGGAGTGCATTGTAATAAAGTTTCTAGAAGATTGCGGCTACAGACTTTATGCTACTCGACACATCATAGGACGGACACTGGCTTGTTGCTTGGGTGTAGGGTGTGGTTTGTGGTTTATCCGAATTCTACGCTGGACATGATTTTCCTTTTGTGAGCGGAGAACCATGTGTCGTTACAAAGCTCTGAATAGACTCCGTCAAATGATAGAAATAGGGGTACGGTGCTGTCGTATGGGGAGAACAATCCAGGAATAGGAACAAAGCTCAATCCCTGTTCGATCTCATATCCAACTACAGTTCTAAATCACTGAGGTCAGTAGGTGAAATCTTTTGGCCAGGATAGGGCATAGGGGCCGTTCGAGCCTATGGGGAGGACGATTCCGATAACACGTTTTTGGCTATAGACTAAGAATAGTTCAGTATGTAATCATTCAAAAATCATTGTCGTGTTCTAAAATTGGTGAGCTGGACTTTCATCTTCTTCCCACTTGGGTTTCGTTCTCCCGACACTACTAAGACATCTTCATCTCTAAGGGAAGCTTCCCTTCTCAGGGCCAAAGTATCCCCTTGCAGGAAGTGGCCAGATGCCCTTACCAGCACCATCAATGCCGGCACCACTGACTGTATTTCCCCACCACTTCAAGCTCTTCGGATTGTACCCAATAGCAAAGAACATTACCAGACCACTGACAGCCACTCCAGCAGTCAACGCAGCCGAAAGCACATAGTTGTACTTTTCCCACCACGCCAAGCGGTGTCTTGGTAACCAGTACATGAAGATGAATGACAATATCATGCCGGGAGTCTTGTATGACAAGTTGGATGGTGCCCAATGCTGAACTCCTTGGATGATGAGAATTGGGTTTAGCCAGAGGAGGGATGCTATGAAGGGGAACAGAGTTTGGTCCAAAATTTCAAATGTGCGAGGTCGGAGCTTCAATCGTAGCTTCTCCTTCACGCCAGGAAGGAATTTTGGTCCGTAGCCTTGCCCAATTAAGAAGACGAGAGAGATACCGAAACCGATGAGGAAGCACCATTTGAAGAGCGGATACAGCGAGTTGAACATCCGATCAGATCCTAGGAGACCCCACATTAGAGAACTGGCATATAATGGATAACCATCATTCGCGCAGGTGAATCTGCTAGGCTGATCAGGTGTACAGAGACCTTTGACATTCGTCAAGATGAAGTCTTGGGTGCCAACTGCCACGAAACACGTGATGATGATAGTGCCGATCTGGCTCCTGAAAACAGCTCGAGGCGCGATCTTGCAGTAGTGAGCCATCTTTTGATCTTGGACGTAGTTGTCTCCGTATCCAGCCAGTGCCCAGGATCCAAGAGTTTGGGCGAAGAGGAAAGCATTGGGGTTGTTTGGTAGGACAAAACCAGTGATGACTTGAATTAAGGCACCCAATCCCAAGTTCGTGCCTGTGGTTGCCGACAAGAACGAGAGGGGCACTGCAAACACAAGGTTGATGCCGATCATCAAGAATACAAGCCATACTGGAGTGTCTACAGGGTAGATCTTGGTCCTAAGCATCATCGTGGAATCAGTATACCTTTTTCACATAGGACGAGCCGAGGACAATGTCCCACGAGAATATAGATATATTAAAAAAAGGAATGAAAGAAGTTGACATACCAGATTATCGACACAACGATCGCGCAGACTAGGATCAATATAAACCACCAGTCGGGAACTTCTTTATATTTCGACATGAGTCTGCTGTGTACGTCCATGGCTCCTTCGTAGTTGCCCTTTCCGTGCCGCAGACCTTTGTAGAAATCTACGTACGCCGTTCCTACAGTCTTCCATTGGTTGACCATGATGTACAAAAAGTAGACAGGGTAGAAGACAAAGTTCGCTCCTACTGTCAAGATGTAGCCAGCCGAATAGAAAGGTGGAGAATACTGCTGATATAAGTTCTCATCAAGCCTATTATTGATAACTACTTTTTGCACATTGTAGCTGGTAGCATCGTTTGCGAATGCTGAGGAAGAGTTGATAGGCAAGTACGCAGTGTTGTACATATTCGAGTAGAATATCCCCAGAATGATGAAAGCACCCTATACACCAGGACCTTGAAATTAGTTTATCTCTTGAATATATTTTGAGCTGATGACAATGTCCCAGAAGTGCTAATAAGTTTAAAGATATGGAATGACCCCAAATCTTAAGATCTTGGAAGCAACGAGCAAAGAGAGGTATTGCTATGCGAGATTGACTTACCAGAATACTGCCAAAGTACATGGTGCACGTGGCGAAGAAAGGCTGGGCCAATGCAGCATATGAAGAAGTAGCCACGTTCCAGTCAAAAGTGGTAATGGGATTGAACAAGCCCAATCCTGACTCGGAGCCGGTAAGGATTGCCAATGGAACATTCTTTGGACTGATCCAAGTCATCCAATTGAATGTGGATAATGCCGTGAAGAGATACCCAGGAAGCCAATAGTAGAAGAACATGCTGACGGCGCAGACGAAAAAGAACTTGTAACGAGAGATTGTCCAGCCGTTGATATTCTCCCTTGGCTCCGGTCGAGTTAGTGCTCGGTTCATTGCAATTGTAGGAAGAATTGTTGGCCACAACGCCTTCACTACATCTAAAGTCAGCAATTGTGGTCTCTCACATTTCAAGGTCGACAATGTTTTAGGACTCTAGGAGAACAAGTGAGGAAAGATCTTCCTCCTAAATATTGACTTACCCGGATACACACTGAAACGTCTGAGATATCCAGCAAACCCCATACCCATCAGCTGGACGAACAGTGTCAACATCAACTGGTAGCCGAATGTAACGAACTTCTCCCCGTAGAAGACATCCATCTTCTGAACCAAGATCATTCCATAACTGTTTGTCGTATAGATGGCAATATTGTAGGTGATAGTTGCGAACATCTGCTCCTTAAAAGTCCAAGGACCTGGATTCAAGGAATGACGGACACCAAAAGCGGTGAAGCCCCAATCAGGCAAGACTAATGTGAGAAACTTGCCGCATGGAAACAACAGGATTTGAATTACGGAGCCTCCCAAAGCTATGACAGATGTTAGCGGAATCCATCGTTCATCACCTTCAATATCACAGAGGTTCTTTTGGGACCACATAGTGACTACTGGAGCTTGGAAGCTTGAAAAGCTTGGCGGAGAGCGAAGGCTTGGGTCTGAGCTTACTGATTGACGGGAATCTACTATTAAAAAAAGTTGACATGAATGTACCAATAACAGCCCATCCGATTCCCAGGAAGTAGGCGCGGAAGGTCTCAATCGGGACATCGCTGTTGTCTAGAGGCTCTGCCACGGCACGAACTCCCGGATAAGGAGATGAGTATCTCATCATAGTAGCATCAATTCTCAAGTCACGGTCATAGAAGTCGCCATAGAGCTTTCGGCCTTGCAGCAAACGAACCATGCGTTCTCGCATGTCGGATGGGAAATTCCAATCACTGAATGGTTTGGCAGTTAGCAGTCGCCTACTTTAGTATTGCCTAGAAAGAATAGGATGAATGAAACATCGTAGAGTAGTGGTTGAAGCACGGGCGAGGACATGAGTGACAATAGTAGACATTGACAAATTTATGAATTTGAATGTCCTTACTCGGCATGGAACTTGACGGACTCTTCGATGATCGCTACAGCCTCTTCCTCACTCATGTTATTAATGATATCCAGGATATAGTCGCCTTCGCCGTTAGGCGCCAATACCTCGAGCATCTCATGAGTGATCTGATCGCCCCAGGCCTCATGTGAATCTTCGGCAGCGGACTTGGGATTCTTCTCCGGGTCAGAAGAGTACGGCTCGACGCCATCGTCGATGATTTCGACCGTGCCAGACATGGTCTTGAACCGGGATAAAGAACCCAGCGACCTCAATATATCTATATGTGATATATAATAAAGTGCGGACAGAGGTGCTGCAGAGAGCAGAATGGCAGGACGCCAGAATGGGAATCAGCGAATTTAACTGACAGCATTTTGCGCCATCACTTATCCGGAAAGTGGGCAACGATAGATTGCCTATCTCGCAATTTGCCTCTGGCCAGTTCCCTAAATTGCATGCAGCAACCGCGGTTGTCTTTCGACCATGGCCTCGGAACCCACGCCGCCAGCACTATCAAACGATTTGATAGCGCCATGATGCACGATTGGTGCCCTCTGCTGACGCTCGGATTGCATTGCGGCGAGGATACTGTAGTTATTGCGGGGAAAATGGTCGGAGATCTGTCAAAAGTTAGTCTATCTGGCTGATTATCCGCTGATATGGGTCAAGGAAGTTAGGAAAATCATGAAGCCGAAGTGAGACGGAGATAGATCCCACCCTTGAAGCCACCGAGGCCGTCCAGAAGCGCCGTCACGCGACCTTCCCAGGCTTGGCGTAACGTTACAGTCGAAGGACTGGATATCAGATGGGTCCTAGATAGATCCTAGATAGGTGCTTGCTAAGATAAATGTAGATAATGATAATGATTGCAACGTGAAAGCAGGGTTGTCCAGAGTTGCATGAATCTAGGTTGCTTGCTTCCTTCCCAATTGAGCACGGGTATTGATAAACAGCCGAAATGCGGGGAAGTCACGTGAAAACACGCTAACCTGATCCTCGGCTGAAATTCGGTGTCAAGTTCGGTTCTTACAGAAAAAAGTTCAGAAACTTCAACCCAGCGAGCACACACCCACCGCAGACATGAAGCGCAAACTTGACGAGAATGATGTCCCTGCACCTATTCAGGAGGCAGATGGCAAGAAAGACGAGGCGAGCTTTGCAGCCCTAGGTCTCGATACCCGACTACTTCAAGGCATTGCGAAGCAAAACTTCCATACTCCGACGCTGGTGCAGAGAAAAGCTATCCCTTTGGCATTGGAGGGCCGCGATGTGCTGGCAAGAGCCAGGACCGGATCAGGGAAGACGGCTGCATATCTGCTACCAATTCTTCACTCCATTTTGAAACGGAAACAAGTATGTCTAGATGTGCTGCCTATCGCAAATACAGCTGACCTTTCAGACATCTTCAACTCCATGCACCTCCGCCTTGATCCTTGTACCAACCCGCGAACTCGCCGAGCAAGTCTTTAAAGTCGTCGAATCCTTCTCGACATTTTGCGCAAAGGATATTCGAGCGATCAACCTCACACGAAAGGTTTCTGATGCAGTCCAACGATCTCTACTCGCCGACTCCCCAGATATTGTGATTGCTACACCAGCTCGAGCATCTGTGAATCTTAATTCATCAGCTCTATCCATTGACCATCTCGCACATCTAGTCATTGATGAGGCAGACTTGGTGTTATCTTATGGCTACGATGAGGACCTGCAAAATGTGGCTAAGATCATGCCGAAGGGTGTGCAGACGATCCTGACGAGCGCAACTTTGACTAGTGAGGTTGAGACACTGAAAGGGCTCTTCTGCAGGAACCCGGAGATTCTGACGTTGGAGGAAGCTGAAGAAGCGGGCGAGGGAGTGAGCCAATATGTTGTGAAGTGAGTATCTATTCTGTCGCCTGTAAGCTCTGTTAACAAATTTTAGATGTGCCGAGGACGAAAAATTCCTGTTGGTGTATGTGATATTTAAACTCAAGTTAATTAAGGGAAAGTGCATCATATTTGTGGGCGATATCGACAGGTGTTATAGACTGAAGCTGTTTTTGGAGCAATTTGGGACGAGGAGTTGCATTCTCAATTCAGAGTTACCGGTTAATTCGAGGATACATGTTGTGGAAGAATTCAATAAGAATGTCTACGATATCATAATTGCATCCGACGAGCACGAAGTTTTGGGCGATGAGGACATAACGAAGGAAGGCGAGGTAGAAGAGGAACCTTCCGGGTCGAATGGAAAGACAGATGAAGGAAAGGAGGCTTCGGCAGACGTACAAGCTCCGTCGAAGAAGAAGCGAAAGACAGCGAAGAAGGACAAAGAATATGGAGTGTCGCGAGGTATCGACTTCAAGAACGTTGCCTGTGTACTTAACTTCGACCTTCCTACGTCGTCGAAATCATATACCCACCGAATTGGACGAACAGCACGAGCTGGGCAGACTGGCATGGCATTGTCATTCGTCATTCCTGCTGACCAATATCGGAAACACAAGCCAACTAGCATCGAATCGGCGAAGGACGATGAAAAGATCCTAGCGAAGATCGTTAAGCAACAAGCGAAGAAAGGAAAAGAGGTCAAGCCATACAACTTTGACATGAAGCAAGTGGAATCTTTCAGATACAGAATGAATGATGCCTTGCGAGCTGTTACCGGAATCGCAATCAGGGAAGCTAGGACGAGAGAATTGAGGCAAGAGTTGGTGAAGAGTGAGAAGCTGAAGCGTCATTTCGAGGAGAATCCCGAGGATTTATATCATCTTCGACATGACGGAGAGCTTCGACCAGCGAGGGTTCAATCGCATTTGAAGCATGTTCCAGACTACCTGCTGCCGAAGGAGGGAAAGAAGGCACTAACTGGAGATGTCGGTTTTGTCGGCATAAGAAAGACTACCGAAAATCGAATCAGAAAGGCGAGGATGGCGAATAAAGGGAGAGGGAAGAAGAGCAGTGGAAGGAAGGTTGATCCTTTGAAGACTTTCAAAGGAAAATCTAGGAAGTAGGTGGTAGCGTGGCTGGCATAAATACCATTCGGAATGCAAATGCGGAAAATTCGAGTGCGTATTCTTATGCTTTTGTTTATACTTGATCATAAAATCCATGAATCGGCCTAGTGGCTTTGTGCTCTCATGCATTCAGCTTGGAGCTGCACTCATCTTTTGCACTTTTAGCGTCCCTTCAAAGCCATCAACTGTGTGCTTTGGATGGTCGAAGCGGCTCGCCTTTTGGAGCCTAGCCGAAACACAAAACGGGAGAGATCTTCTTAGATCTAGAGTCTTCAATACTCTCCTGGATATCCAAAGTACTCCCATCCTTTATGTTTATCTTTCGTCAGCCACTTCTCGAGAATGCCTGTACTTGGACAAAAGCCGACCATCGATATCCTAATGTTCTACAACGATGTTCACCAACAGTTCTCAACTTGGGAAATCAACAATAGCATGAGGTCCTTGGGCTCGACAAGCAACATCTCGGTACCTCGACTCAGGCTTCGACTCACCTGATCTATGCATGCACAACTTACTCTAACCCATCTCCCTTCAAGCAATGATGTTCCTCTTCATCTCAAGTCTCTTGTCTTGAAGTGGTTTCTAGACTTCTCAGCTGATTGCATCTGAACATCCACCATGCGTTCACAAATACCATTCAGCCAATGCTAGTTCTTTCTAGTCTGCTGTCACCGAAATTGGAAAAGTATGAAACCGTTTGGTGCTGGGAAGGAACCAAGATTCCTAGCCCAGTACTTTTTAGCGAGACCCTTCACCTTTTCACATCACCTTCGTCCACATATCTTTTCCCATGAGCAACTGAAACGAAACAGCATCAGGTATGGGAATCTTCTTGCTCTATATGACATTCTTGTCTTTCTGATGACTTGATTTGGACAGGATACATTTATCGCTTGCCCCCGTGCATTACCGACTAACACTCGTTGGCTCCATAAGAACGGTCTTCTCCAACTGCGTATGTGGAAACTCGCTTTTGCAAATCAGACCCGATCAACTAATCGCCCTTTCGAGTGAAAGTCTTCCCAACTAGATCATTTCCTGCTTCTGTTACTCCTCATGTGGCATCGCTTGTGGTTCGCATCTACCTGCCTCGCAGAAGGAGACTTGCCGTCTTCGGCTATTTCAGATGTCTAACAGCGTTGTCTTTAACGCTCTTCCGATCCTTCCCAACTCAGAACGTCTACCTTTCAAGGCCCGACTATCTTGACTACTTGACAACATCGCCCTTGAAGCTCTCACAAAGCTCCCCCAAACTTTTCCAAACTCTTCCCTACCCTGGTAGCAGTCGCTGCAACTCGGTCTCTGCGGTTTCTACCTGCATTTCGAATACCTTGAACTATGATCTATCGCTACTCTGATCACTTTCAAATTACTTCAGCTCAGCTGTCGATAATTTCACTATCAAAATCCACTCAGGTGCTTAAAGGCACTCCGAAATTTTTGTCCTAACCATAAGTAGGTTCAAGTTGTTTGTCATCAATAAATTCCATATCCATGCTAACTCTTTGGCAGTATTCCCACGAGGCTTAATTCGAACTATCCTCTCCACATCCTTTACCAATACATGTTCTTGAACACCAGTCAATCCTCGTCCATTCGCCACGAGTATTAGCCAACGCCGGTCCGTGTCCGTGTCCGCGTGTACTGCAACTCGACCTGCTCTCGGCATATGCTGATCTAACAACTATTTCAGTTTCATCCACTTCTTCAAGCTCGAGTTCGTCTTCTACATATCCTCAGCCTCCTCTGCTCTTGCAACACGCTCCTGTTCATGTCCTTCTGCCAAGTGGGCTACATTGTTGCACAACAGAAGCTTGCTAGAGGCAGATGATTAACGAAATTTGTGCCATCTTTAGAGGGGATAGGCACGACTATAAGGTGCCCGCCGGCTTTTGACTTTGACCGGACCGAGAATAAAATAAACACAAGCCGAACCCCGCCCCGACGTATCCAAATTTACATCCTGAGTTCAGTGCAAGAGTACCACGATGTACAAAGATAGCACTATGAGATATGGAGTCGATCTCAACGAACCACGATCTCTACACTGCTCCCCCCAGGATTGCCAAGATCCGCAAGGAAGACAATCATCCGCTAGCAGTGCAGATCGCACCTTCAGACGACATCCTCCTGACCATGCGATAAACAATATCCGATCTCCCATCAAAGCTGAAAGCATCACACCGCAATACCAAACACTGCGGAATCAGCGCCATGGACGTGATTCAAGTCCCATATCTATCTCTAGTACACCTCCAGAACCCCGCGCTCAGTTTTCGCCACAGAGAATTCCCTACAAACGTCCTGCAAGTCCCTCTCTCCAGTCTGATAGCTCAAACAAGCGTCATCGAAGCCATTACTCTCCGGTCACATTGAAACCTTCTCGCTCACTTCATCGCGACCAAAGCGGGCTTTTCTTTGATAATATTCAACACCATAGCTACCACTATAACCCCGACACTGGGCTATCTAAGGCTCCGGTGTTTGAGCAGCGTTCGCCGAACGGCAGGACCTCGCAAAATGGCGAGAATGATCATCATACTTCGGGAAAGCTGCGTTATTCACCCAACGGTGGTGCCTACATGATGATTCCGGTAACTACGACACCGACAAGATCAATGTCCCAATTTCCGCCGACACAATATTACACCCCGCAAGATCATCATACACAGAAATATTCTGTATCCAGGCCACCCCTTAGCAGCGACTCCTCCTATGCAAGGATGAATGTGTCTCGGATTCACCAGTTTGAGCATAATTATCATAGCAACCAAGACGAGCGCGGTGTATACCGACGAGCACAGACTGTTGCCCCAGATTGTAAGCGGTTATATTCAGAGCACGAAGAAGACAGGGGAGTTCTCTTGGAATCTCACCCAGAAGCATTTGCTGTGAAGAAGCCACGATTTGGACTTGGGAGTCCTATCTGGGGAGACTCAAAGCCTGCCCGTGGAGTGAGTCCCTTTGATATGGCAAGACAAAACTTCAGCTCTCTTTCAAGTCAGAATTCGCTTCCAGATGAGGTTGAGATCCCAGGGCACTATGGAGACTCACTTCCGGATACCATCAAGATTGCTGGACACTATGCCGTGATGCCTGGAAGACCGCCTGGACGAATAACCCCCGATGAACCGAGACGCCGAGCCATGACTGTTGCACCTGTACCACGTACTCCTCTCAAGCAACGAGCCAGAAGTAGAAGCAAGTCTAGGCCGCCTCCAAGACAAGACCTAAGCCGAAGCAAGCCAAAGCCGCCTTCAATCGACCGAACAAAAATCAAGAATGTTGCTCCTCTTATTCACGATAGTAGAAGTATAGATGTATTATCCACACCATCTACGTATCGAAAGCCAACGGTTGAGGACGATACTAGTGATGGCACCTCAGAAGACTTTATGCCAATGAACCAGTTGTTTAGAAAGAAGCAAAGAGCTGGGCATATGTCTAATCATAATCAGTCCGAGAAAAATGATATAGCAACCAATCTTCCTTTCCAAGGAAGCATCTTTCACACTTCGAAACCAAAACAACACGTTTCTATGGAAAGACTGAGCACACCTAAACGTAATCCTATCGTTCCGACGGTCATCAATCTCGTTTCTCCAGATACACCTGCGAAATCTCCCCCAAGTACACCAATCAGACCTATCTTGATGAAGGATCTTATCGGTCCTCCCCCGAAACCCGCCTCTAAAAGAGAGTCAATTATGAGCACTAAAACCAAGACCGTAGCCAAAGCAGCTGCAACAAATACAGCGAAGAAGGTACCCCCAAAGGAGAAACCCCAAGAACCACCACAAAACCCTGAAGCTATTAGACAAAAGCTTGCTGCACAGCGCATCATCAACAGAGAAGTCAAGGGTGCAGAGGCAGCGTTGGACAAAGATTTGTTTGGCGAAGCTGTGGACGAGGAACCCGAAGAGAAGGAGAAGCGCCTTGAGACCGAGAGAGTTGAGGCTCGGGAGAAACGTGAGAAGAAGATGGCTGAGCTCTTGGCAAAGGAAGAGGCGGCTAAATTGGCGGAAATGGAGATGAAGAGGTTGGCAGGAGAAGAAGTCGAGAAGAAGAGACTAGCCAAGGAAGAAGAAGAGTTGAGGAAGAAGGCCAAGAGAGAAGCGGACAGGATAAAACAACAGGCAATCGAGACTGCAGAGCAAAATGAGAGGAGACGATTGGCTGCTGAGAGGATTGAGCAAGCACGAGCCCAGTCGGAAGCTGAGAAGGCACTACTTGAGAAAGCAAAGGAGAAACTAGATGGTGTACAGGCTGATCCTGACGCGATTGCAAAACTTAAGGCCAAGCAGGAAGAGGCGAAGAGATTTGCTGCTAGTCTTAAATCTGCGAAAATCCCTGATGGAGAAGGCAAGGATATCGGCAAGAAGGATTTATTGAAGGCCAAGGCTGTTGCTGCTTCGGAGTTGCCAGAGGAAGAGTCATTGTTTGTTCCTGCAATGTACGTCAACTGGATGATATTTTGCGACAACGAAACTAACATTCATAGTACCGAGCAAGAACGCACCAGGGCCAAGTCTGTAGGCCCTTTGAGCGCGCTTGAGGTTTTTGCCCACCACACTGCGAAGACAGGTGAAAGTGCGTACAGCCTCGAGCGAGAAGCCGCTGAAAGAGATCGCGCTGCTCAACAAGCAGCTGAAGCAAAAGCCCGGATGGACGCCCGATATCATCTTAGGGCAAAATCAGCGAAGCCAGAGGAGCTTCCTGTTCTCTCAGCTCAATCTCGCCCCAAGCTCCCGAAGATTGCTTCAAACCCTCCAGTAAAGCAGATTACCGACGAGGGGCATGTTGAAGACGACGAAGACCTATTTGGCGATCAACAAGATGCTCCTAGTGTATCTCAATTGCAGATCGATAAAGCTTCCAGCAAGTCTTCTGCCAATACTTCCTTCTCCAGTACGAAGTCTGCTCCAGACCCCTATTCCGAAGCTGCCCGAAATGTCTTCAATCAAAAGGTCAAGTTCATATCGAATGAGAAGCGCGAACAGCTTGAGAAGGAAACAAAGGAGAAGCAAGCTAAGAGCACCGTTGTTGCAAAGAGAGAGCGTTCTGAGCAGCAGAAGGCAAAACGCAAGATGTATGATGATGAGAGAGCTCGCAAGAGAAAGCGTGGCCAACTTCTTGATGAGGCAAAGAAGAATGGTATACAGCTCAGCGAGATCGCCTTGGACACCCAAGTTAGTGCATACATGGAGAAGAGAGAGGTATGTGAACTAATTTGAAAGAGATAAGATATTCAGCTAATCAGCGTACAGCGGCAATTACGACAACGAACAGAGAGGAGAATTCAGAGCGAGAAAATCCAAGATTTCGCCCCTGATACGCTTGCCCTACAATCCCGCATCCAACCATTTCAACATGAGCGACAGCCATCCCGCGAATCTCGAGAAACGAGCGTTAACGATGAAGAAATCACTCTTGAGCAACAGATCCGGAAACGGAACGAAAAGTTCATGAAAGACAGCATGGCAGCAACCGCGAGACAGCGAGGAGCTGCTTTCAACAACGCGGCAAACAAGAGAACTGTCGCAGACTTCGAGACCGATTCTGAGTCAGAAGAGGATCCTATATCAGAAACAATTCTACACTCTTCCAGCCAAGCAAGTGAGCACGGTGATGACGAGGAGTCTGATGAGGACAGTGCTAAGGACAGCTCGATTGAAGGTGCCTTAGAAGCGGCTCTGAACGCCGATCGTCATAATCCTCCCGTCACTCCACCACCAGGCATGAGCCGTTCTACGCTCAACGCACGCACTACGGCATCGTACAAGTCTCCAAACCGTTCCATTGCTAGCTTATATGCCATGGGACAAGCGCTAAAGGAGAATAAGCAATTAGACGCCGACGACTATGTCAAGATTTACACGGTCAAAGAAGCGCTGTCTTTCGAAGGTCTCCCAGAAGACTACAAGAATGACGAGGACGTGGTCAAGAAGGAAGTCGGTCGCTTTGCCAATATGAAGGAGGCAAATGACCGTGTCAGAAAGCGAATCCAGAAACCTCGTCAGCGACAAACGAGATCAATTCTCGAAACAACTGATGATGAAGGCTTGTTAACTTGCGTGGTGGTATATGACAAAGCTGAGGAGCATATGATAGCAGTCTGGGTAGAGGCTGTGAGCAAGGCTGTAAAAGATATCTCAGATGTGGATCTGGATCGTCTGGAGCAGAAACTGCCGGTCAGAACCTATGAAGTCTGGGAGTATACCACTAAGGAGGAAGTGGATGCTGAGACGGGGAAGGTACACATCTATCACGCGAAGCCCGTGCGACATGCCGTCCATTCGCTACGCAAAATGGCGAATAACGAGGCATGTGAGAAGTTTTGCAAGTTTCTCAAACCTAAGGCTGCAAGAATAGAGCATCTGGAGGAGTGGCAGAAAACCGTCAAAGTGCTCCGGCAAGATAAAGATATATCTAACGCAATAGATGATGGTGATGCAGCTGGTAACCCACGAGCTCTGTTTTATGCTGAGATCTCGGGTATTGAGTGGATGGACGTTTCGAGCGTTGAATTTAGGGTTGAGTTGAATGAGATTCAGGGGCCATTGAATTGAGGATGGAGCAAAATGTATGATAGTTAGCGGGATATTTGAGCACGGGGTTTTAGGGCGTGGATCTTAAGGATGGTTTTTTTTAACTTAGCATCTTTCTAAATGCAATGAATCTCAAAATACCGTAGCTAATGTCGAAATGTGTTCAGGACAATGTCTGTGAATAATTTCCGTAAAAAGTTTCTATTAAAACCCTTTGCTTTATGCATATAGATAGCATGGCATTGTCTAAGGCCTTTACCGTCATTCTCTTGAGTGTAGATCTCGACCGCGGTCAGAGTGATTCACCGATTCCGAAGCGAATTTCCCGTTTGAAATTTTCTTCAAGTGGATGAATTTAGAGAGTGCTCGAAATCTATCTTTTCCATAAGCAATCATGTTGATAACTTTTCTTTTTGGGTTCGTTTACATCATATTTTCGAAAAAGCAGATCTGCATGAGGACTAGATCTAGATAATTAGTGCGTTTTTGCATGCATCTGCAACGACGGAAGACGAAGTGAGTTTTGGTAGATATTGCTGTTAATATTGTGATGCCACAAGTACAATGCCTTTCCGCTTCACTCTGTGTTTCTCAACTATCTCAAGGATTTTGCGCTCTGAAGAATATATTACATTTTATCCTAAAATCATTTCGCTTCATCCACCTTAACTCCCTCCCCACCCCACACCACGACAAACTCAACATCCTTCCACTTCTCCCTCTCAATCGTATACGATAACTCAGCTAGCACTCCTCTCCCCTCCACAACAACCAACTTCTCCTCCTCCTCCACCCCCAAACTTCTCATCACACCCCGAAACGCCATATTCGCCTTCATCGTCCCCGCCTCCACCTTACTGCTCTTCCCAATTTCAAACGCAAGCTGAATTAACACCCTCGTACTCACTTTCCCAATCCCTCTCCCCTGAGCAGCAACATCAATCACCAACCCCACATTAAAACTCCCACTCTTTAACTTCATCAAATTCGCGTATCCGATCACGACATCATCTTCGGAAATCAGGATGTCGAGGTGGGTGTACGTGGTTAGGGACTCGGAGTATCTTGAAATAGTGGAGGTGGTCCATTGGTTGATAGCGGTGCTGTCCCAGATGGTGTCTTTTATGTCGTCCATGAGCGCGTTGTTGGGTGGGTTGGTCACGATGGGGAGCCAGACGGGGATGTGGAGGGGTGTTGCGCGGTGGAATTTTAGGGAGGGGTGGGATGGGGTGGTGAGAGTCCAGTGGTGGAGGAAGTATTTTGCTGTGGAGGGGGAGGAGAGGTGGGATATTGTCGTCGTCGCCATTTTTTCTGGTCAATTGGCGAGCTGGAGATATTTTGTAATCTCTTATTTAATGAAAGGATTTTGAACCACGCTGGAAATATTCGTCGTTCATATATTTGGAGAAAGCTTTGTGCTTGATGTTTGAGGCATTAGTGACTCATAGGAGAAGTTGCATACCAATTGCACCTTCCTTATTCGTTCATGACTCTGACACTCCTGCAGGTACCGCAGTTCTTTATCTTAGGGTACTGTGCCTCAAATCTACACTTTGCTATGAAGATTTAACACCAGCGACTAAAAACACAAGAAGACATGCTTTGAAAGACGAAAAGAAAGTCTTCTGAAGAAGCATTTTCAGCCATCGATGACTGGCACGTGACTATTACCTTCATAACTGAGAAGATAGCTCTCAGAACTGAAGATTAATCTTTTTTGAATCATTTTGTTTGCATTGACTAGCGATCTGCCGAACAGCTTCAAAAGCTGACTACAGAATGTTCAGAACAGTGGTGTGTCTGAACGAGCCAGCTAGAGTTCGGTATTAAACACTTCTAGGCCAATCCAGATAAGACGCTGACATCCTAGAACAGCTAATCCTGCATCAGAATGTTGACATAAGCATTTTTCTTTTCAGTCTTTGTACTTGAGTAGTTTCTGCTGGACCCCGAGCTGTGACCTGAGCCCCTGAGCATGTCGCTAAGTTACCGAGGTAGCTGGATTGCGCTCAGCGGATCCTCTTTGGCCACCTCCTCCCTCCCCACATTTCGTTTATAATTTCCATGTATCTAAATATAAATCCCGTTCTCAATCCCCTGTAGAACTTATCAAGGATCTTGTCAGAAGGTATTGGATTCCCTGGTCATTTTATGTCACATGCTAGTCCTCGCTCCAATCAAAACCTCTGTGTAATTATGTTAGCAATTGAATCTCAAAAGATTCGATCGGTGCCTGAGATTCAACCATCTAAGCCCATTTACTCTACCGAATCACCAGCTGCTTGAATTGAACCTACCACCTCGTTCTTTCCTACATCTTGTTCATCAAAACCACCGTCCTCACAATTATAAGCTCGTGCGTCGCGATTATCTCCTTTCGTCGTGCTGAGCTCAAAACCTCCCTCCGAATCTAATCGATATACCATCAGAACCTCAGATGCCCAAAGTCGCAAAAGGAAGGAGAAAACGAGCATATCGACCAAAGACCACCACAGGGTGTCTCACCTGCAAAGGTAAGGCTTGCAGGCATTTCTTGTAACCGATATCTGACTGAATATGTAGTACGGCGAGTAAAATGCGACGAGGGACTGCCAGCTTGTCTGAGATGCACATCAACAGGCCGCACCTGTGATGGCTACAATGATTCCCTAACCCCACGTTCGTCACCTTCTAACACAATTTCAATCATTGCAGGCCCATCATCGGATATCCACGCCTCCACTCAATCACATCGTTCGTTTTCATTTTTCGTGCAACGGACTAGCCCACAGCTGGCCGGCTTCTTTGGGTCTGAATTTTGGGAACGACTCGTCCTTCAAACTGCATATCATGAACCAGCCGTGCGACATGCTGTCGTTGCTGTCGGCTCACTCCATGAGATGTTTGAGCATCAAACAGTAATGACAGATGCCAACAAGGCTTTCGCCTTACAAGAATACAATCTTGCGATCAAGGATCTGCTCAACCCTCGCTCCTCCAACGGGGAGAGGCGCATTGATGTTTGTCTTATCACATGTATTCTTTTCATCTGTTTCGAGGTACATCACATCTTCTACATGGTCTTCAGTACACAGCGCATTGATGCTGATCTTCCTAGAATATGCAATGGCGCCATGCCTCAGCAGGATCGCATATCCGCAGTGGCGCAAAGTTACTGCGTGAAGCCATATATGACAAGCGGAATGAAACACTTCAACATCAAGGCCTTGGTTCAAAAAGTCGTCTAAATTCCTATGTTCCCCCAGAGGTTCTTGCTAGAATTTTTGCAGGGCTAGGTTCTCAGACTACAGTGGTAAGGAGACTCGACCTTTTCCCGCCCAATTGATCGTGGCTGATGCATAAAGCGTAGGTGGTTGATAGTGACATGTTCAACCTTTACGAAAAACTTTTGTCTGGGGCGACCGATGATGATATTCCTTTATCATTCTCTAATATTGAGGAGGCTAAAAAGATCTTTGAATACGGTCGCAGCCTCTTGGCCAGCGACTCACAGTGCCCAGATACCATCCAGCCCTGTGAATTCCATTGCCGCTTTTGAAGCTCATATCAATCGCTGTGCGAATCTACTATCAAAATTCTCGCTCGGACTGCAAAGATTTTCAGAGTCAAAGGGGCCATTCATGACTCAGAAGGAAAATATTGGTACATCTGTGTTGCAGCTTCACGTTTTAAGCGCTCATGTGTCATTGCATGTCGAGAACCTACCTCCAAATTTTCCCACGCAATGGGATAAGGTCATGCCGCAGATGAAAGAAATTCTCGCACTCGGCGAGAAGATCATTGCTTCAACATCACCTGACGATCAAAGAGCACAAACAACCTCCTTCTGTTTAGACATGGGGATTATCATTCCTCTTTACACTGTTGCGAGTCAGTGTCAAGACCCTCTGCTCCGGCGGAGAGCGATTACCCTTCTTCGTTCAACATCGCGCCAAGAGGGTCTCTGGAATAGCTTGCTTGTTGCAAAAGCCGCTGAAAGGATCATGGAGATCGAAGAAAGTACGTTGGACGAAACGAATGGCTGTACCAGTGGCCCGGATCTAGCGAGGTCACCGAAGGTTAAGCCATTCTTTGAACTGGATGCGAAGGGAGGCCGATTGCGATATTTCCAAGGCGGTCAAGGCGTGGTCGAGGAGGTCTTCAGTTGGTGAGGGACATGGCTCCCCTTGATACTCTCAGCCAGGAATGCATTTTGGTTGCAATTACTCAGCTTTGAGTACTATTAGTTCTAAGCCTGACTCTAAAGTGGTATGCACGATCCTGCAATTACATCTCAAAGTGTGCAAGCTGAATAGAATCATCAGCCAGCAGCAGTCCGTTCTGCCCGTGGAGAAGGCCTCGGAAGGGAACGACCAGTCATGACCCAAGCATCCATGCCACCAGAATTACGATCAAGTTCGGAGGATTCCGATGCGGCTCGTAGGGACCTTGATCGATAATCTAGGCACCAGAATACCGGAACCTTTCATTCAGAATAAAATAGGTTGAGGGTCTTGGCAGGGGGATCTGCTGTGGCGTTGCGTCCTTGTCGCTTGCTCGTAAGGACCCTGTCATTTTAGTAGCCCCGCTGCATCCCTGTATCATCTGCTGGTAGCCACTCACACGCACGCATGTTGAAGGAGGAGTTGATGCGTCGGGGAGAGGCTGTGGGAGGGTGACGCTGCGTTGGTAAAATGCACTTCTAACTGCTCGTGTCCATTTCTCAAGGACTGGAACGATCGCGTAGTAGGTGCAAAATGCTTGTCCAATGCCCATCAAGAAGGCGCCCAAGGAAGATGCTCCATATGTGAGTTGTGCCTGCTAATTGTTGTGAAATGCTGGTCCTCCTCTGCGTGTATAAGAGGAAACCATCGCCCACCTATCTTTAGACTCCAACACGCATCAATCCCAAGTGTGCATATCTGGACCACTGTGTTCAATTCGCTCGTTTCAGCCATTTGCGCGTGGCTCACTACTTTTTACAAGTCCGTTTCTATGGAGCTTCCATTCCTTCTTGCCCTCATGGGCGTCCTACGCCTTACCCTGGCAACTTCTTCTAAAAATTGTACTTTTGATGGGATAACTCCCTCCAAGAAACTCACTTGGTGTCCTTGCGACAATGGATTTTTCTGCGCTAAACTTGACGTAAGGCTGCTCTCCCTACCTATTCTGTCTTATGTGCTGATGTACTCTAGGTGCCGCTTGATTACCAAAATCCTACTCTTGGTCGAGCTTCTGTTCCCCTGGTCAAATTACCCGCCAAAGCCAATTCTTCCGATGGACCATACCAAGGGCAGATCCTTCTAAATCCTGGCGGACCAGGCGCTTCAGGTATCAGCGAAGCTCTAAGCACCGGGACTCTCATTCAATCAGTGTTGGGATCCCACTGGGATGTCGTCGGATTCGATACTCGAGGAATGTGGCTCAGTCAACCTGTAGCCAACTGCTCATCTGGTAATAGTCCGAGGGTCAGATCGGTTCCGAGAGTTTCGGATGACTTCTACACCAGTGTTATTGATTTCGGAAATCAACTCGGGCAACAGTGTCAGAAAACAATTGGAGGACGAAAAGATATTGGCCCGCACATGTCGACCGCAACCAATGCGAGGGACATGCTCAGTATTACCAATGCTTTTGCAGAAACAGAAGATGGTAAAAGAGCCTCCAAACCCAGCCATCTTTTAAATTACTATGGGATCAGTTATGGTACATTCCTAGGCCAGACCTTTGCTTCGATGTTTCCTGGAAGTGTAGGCAATATGGTCTTGGATGGTGTCGTAAGTCCTGAGGGCTACTTGGCAAACTTCACTTCGGCAAGCGTTTACCATCTGGACGGAGTCATTGCTTCCTTCTTCATATACTGCAACAAGGCAGGTCCATCTACATGTTCGTACTATACCGGATCCACTCCAAAAGACATCTACAATCGGTTCAAACGAGCACTCGTACAGCTCGATCCCCGGGAAGCTGAAGCCAAACACTGGTCGAACGCAACAGATCTCGAGACAGCATTGCTCACACTAAAAATTGTCCTCCTGACCTACGCAGATTCGCCACTCTCATACTTCAGCACCATGCCAAGCGTTTTCCAGAGCCTCGAAACTGCGATCTCGTCAAAGAATATCAGTTCATGGACACAGCAAATGACAACAATCTTTGGCGATCCCACCATCGCCAGCTACGAAGCACAAAACCCACAATGGTCTCTCGGCACCATGTGCTCTGATCAATACAACGCCTTGTACAAGAAAACGCTGCGAGATTTGAGGCCGCTGCTCAAAGATCTCGAACAAGAGAGCATCATTGGGGAAATTTGGAGTCATGCAGAACTCGGATGTACTGGCTGGTCTATCAAAGCTAGCGAGATCTTTCATGGACCGTTTGGTGGTCACACTGCAACGCCGATTATGTTTGTTGATAATACTTATGACCCGGTTACACCCATTGAGAAGTGAGTGATGGATCTTTCTTCAATCGTAATGAGAACCATGCTAATCACACTCGATAGCGGAATTTCATCAACACCAAATTACAAGAATGCTCAGAGGCTCACTATTGATGCAATGGGCGTAAGTAAACTCTTCTTTTCTGGCGCGACAAATGAGTGTGATTCTAAATGTTTCACAGCACACCAGTATCGCAACGGAAAACCTGTGCGGTTTCGCCAAACTGAGAGCTTATTTCCAGGCTAATATCTTGCCTGGTAACGATTCTTTCTGTGCGCTTGAGGCGGGTCCATTTGGTGTTGTGCTGAATGGCACTTTGGAGGAGAACATACAGATGGCGGGGCTGGCGGATCTTGTTCATTAATTTCTCAAGGAAGGTTGGTTCGAGACACCCTTTTTTGGGAAATGAGAGGATATATTAATTTATAATCCCTTGATAAATGTTGATTGCACGATCGGTATACCACGAGAGAGAGGCTCTTGCGCTCCTATGGCGCGCTTCTATGATTTCTTGATTGTCTATGGTATAGAGAGTCGAATAGGCAACGCTACAGATATATTGAGTGTTTACGGAAATGCTTGTTTTCCTAAGAACAATGCTAACCACATTCTGTCTGTCTCCACTTATAATGTACCCATATGGTTGAACATCATGGTAGAGTCTTCAGCTCATTCAAGGCTACCTATGGTCAAGTCCGTCGGTCCTCGTGATCATCCAACGAATCGGCATAAATTATTGGATCATATCTTTTCGTTGAGCGCATTGATCTCCTTCCGGATCTCAAGTAGTCTCTTCTGCTGCCTCTCATACTTGTTATACATATCCTGACACACACTATCGGCTTCAATATACCTATTTCATCCGTCAGCTCCGTCATTAAAAAGTCGGGGATCAGCAGTTCAAACATACCTCTTCCAAGCCTCGCCACCATAATGCCCATATTTCTCATACTCCGAATACGCCTCCTCCTTCGCAATATACGCCTGTCCGCACCTCAACTGCTCCTCTTCCTGCAAATCCCTAATCCTTGCATTCTCCTTCTTCAACCACGCAATCTTCTCCGCATTATCCAATGCTTCAAACTCCAGTCCCTTAAACTCGCCTTTCCAATCCTCCTCTCCTTGTTCCCTCCTCGCCTTCTCCTTTTCTTCCCCACTCCGCAGCGCAAACCCTGCGCCTTGTATGATGCCATTCCTCTTCCCTAGGCCAAATAATCCGTACCCAAGCGTTAAGGAGCCGGCAGTGAGACCTGCGAGTTCCCAGGGGCTGAGTCTCTTGTAGTGCGTGTAGACATAGGATGCAATGCCGGCATAGCCTAGACCGGCGATGAGGCTGTCGATGATGCGGGGCGGGGTGGGGAGGGAGGAGGGAAAGAGGGTGAGGTGTTTTTGTTGGCGAATGTGAGTGCGTTTTGCGATGATGGAGGGGCGGCGTTGCTGCTCGTCTGCCATGATGATGGTGTTTCGTGTGTTGTCGCGTGGTAACGATCGGAGGGGTTTTCAAGGCGGGAAATGGGGAGTGTGTTGAATGAAAAGATCGAGAGGATGGAGACGAAGAAGAAGGAGAGGCGACATTGTTATTAATATGGCTGACAGTTGCGGGATCTTTAGTTATGTGATAGTGCTGTTGTGGTGAAAAGAATTGTGGTTCAAGATCCACAACTTCCATCAAAAATGGTGGGTCGGCAGCTGGCGGCGATGACATCATTAGCATGAGTGCCGAGTGCCTATTCTTGCATGATATTTTGAAATTAAAAGATTTTCAGCAAAGGTGCTACTTATAATATTTGATATCCGTTATAGAACTATATCCATAGAAACTTCTGTAATGAACCATCTGAGGAAGGTTGCAAGCAGACATAAGGACGGAGATTTAGGGGTTTCGCTTACAGCAGTTCCTCGCCCCTTTTCTCCCGAGGCCGAGCTTAGCCCTACCCTATCCTAACACCAAGTCCACCGCTTTCTCCATCACTATCCCGAGACTTACTCCACATGGAGATTTTCAATATCGCGAGTTCGGCATTTCATGTGATCACGGAAGGTGCATAATATATTCACGTTTGAGCGTGCTTAAAATGGATACAGACATGACTGAGCCGGACCTAATTGCACTTACATATGAGAAGAGTAGCATTGAATAAATATTTATATTGCATAACACTGGTTACATTATGGGAAAGCGTGGACTTTATAACAGCTACCAGATCGCACATATTCTCACCAGACTATATATTAGCGAAGCTCGAATAACTCGGTGACTAATTTACTCTCATCAACAAGCTTTGCTGCCTCACCATCCATTAGACCAACGACGAATGCGGTTCCTACGTGGACATAGTGACCATCTACCTCACGCAGGATAACAGGTACCGCGCTTCCTTTAAGAACGCACACAAGATCGCCCGGTTTTGATGCCGAAGGTAACCGGCATAAATATCCATTGATAGTCTCCGCCAATTGCCAATGGTACCTCTCATTCAGCAAGGAAATTCTCATCAAAAACTTCATCCTCAATGCAATTTTGAGGCAGTTCGGATGATTTGGATCCAAATAGCTACTAAGTGGATCCTGAAAGCCTAACTCTTTAAGGTCGATATTCGAGAAGAAGTTGCGAACGAGCCATTCATCGAGGGATGAAGATTCCTGTTGAGTATATCCAAGAAGACGTAACAGCTGAGGCAACATATTTTGGTATTCGTCAAGGGATGAATTTTTATGCTGCTGCGCATATCCAAAGAGACGTAACAAAGTAGGCATCAATTTCTTTTGGTCATTGCCGGAACTCTCAAAGTACGTGAAATGCATAAGAAAATATAAGCCTGCTAAAATACTCGATGCATTGAGCACTGGCGTCGCGTCTTCAGTAGCAACGCGAAAAACTGCTTGCAACGGAGGTATACCAGATAAGTAGACAGAATGTCGTGCCACGTAATTCGCTGTAAAGTTGAGTAATGGTCCGAATTGATTTACCGTAGAGTCTTCGATTTTTGACACAGAAGCAACAGAATCGACTTTGACACCGCTGACAAAAAGAGCGCTGCCCTCTATGTACGGGTAACTTTCATCGCCCTCACTGAAAAGGCCCTTGTCGGCCTTCACGCCCTCATATAAGGAGATGAATTCACCGGAAGTTATTTGAGAGTGCCCTGCAAAATCGGGTATCCAAGTGGCAAATCGAGGTTTCTCTCCCCAGTGGCCAATCCCGGCCAAAGATAGGAATCTGAGTGGACCTACATCTTCGTCCCGCATGGCCGCAAGCCAGCCTTTCGTGTAATCTCGATAGACGTCCTCAGTGCTGGTGGAACTCGTATAGTCAGGTTTGATATCAAGTCCAAGGAGTCCAAGGAAGCCATATATATGGTCTTTTGCATTCGTGGCTTTATAGTTACAAGCCAAAACGAAGGAACTCTCCCAAAGAGTAATAGTTTCATGAAAGCACCCTGATTCCCTAGAGTACTTCCACGTATCCGCGGCTTTTTCGAAAGGAAGGTACCCTCTTCCGGTAAGTGTAGACCAAATATCGGTCGGGAGCCATAGCGGGATTGATGCATCGGTTTCCTCCGCGAGATTTTGCAGCTGTTCTAGCCAAAGTGTTACGAGGTAAACCTTGGCCCACGCTAGTGAACTCGTACTCGTGATAAAGAGTATATCTTTTGCAAGAGTTCGTTCCTGCATAATCCACGCTCGTTCCCAGTATGGCAGCTTGAAGAATGTTTCAATGGCGCAGATAATCCCATTTCGCGGTGGAGCTCCGTTACGATCAACCTCAAGAAATTTCGGGTACTTTTTCAACCAGTCGACCATTTTCGCTATAGTTAACTCATCCGTCGGTATTTCTAGGATATGATCGTCTACCTCGAATGCGATCGTCTCGATGGCTTTGAAGGCTTTTGGTAGCTGCCGCTCGTCATCACCCAGCCAGGCAACAACGAGCTGTGCAGAGCTGTATATCCGACCCATTAGCTGTACTTGAACACTTCTCTCAATTGGATCCTCCTGATTGATACAAAGTGCATCTACCCAGAGCCGAAGAGAGTCCATGGGGTGATTGTTGTTGATCTCATTCGATCGGCGATTTGTCAAGTACTGTGTCCATTGAAAACGCACATGACGCAAGGCTCTTTCGAGGGTACGCGTCACGGGGACAGCATGACCGTTGACGATGATCTTACTGTGGTATGTGGGTTCCCCCCAGACATACGACAGAGCGCTGTAAACAGGATTGTCGTCAAGCGACACTGCACTTAGATTACAGCGAACTCGTCCAAATCTCCCATCATAAATAATCTCCAGAAGTCGGATTTCTGAATTCGCTAGGGATTCGTATTGCAATGAGCGAATGTTCCGAGTCATGTTCGAGAGTCTGCTTCGTGCTTGATAAACAAGCTGAAATGATAGCGCTCTGGGTTTGCGGTTCTTTTGGTACTACCGGGCAATCGAGGGTTTCTAAGATGTTAAAAAACCTTGTAAGAAACAGACTAGTGTATATAAATATATCTTCCGCGTAATATTAGCTTCCAAATAGCTCTAGTCGTTTGTTACAGAGCCAAACTCGAGGCAAAGCAGGGTGGCAAAAGTGATTGTAGCCGGAGCACATACCGCTTGCAAGTGCAAAGAATTATTGACCTGAGGTCGGACTTCATGATACTTTAGGAACGTCTGAACCTCGGTGGTAGTATGGCCTAAGTAACAGGATGAATCTTTTCGTCTATTGCGACTTTTTAGTTGTTCCTTGAGCCTGAAGATAAGAGGTAGCCTTAGTGGCCGTGCTAATATCGGTCACTTATTTCTCCGATGAAGTGATGCTTATGCAATAAGACGCTAATGCAAGTGGGTGATGCCGCTAACGGAAGCACCTATGAAATACCAAATCCAGGTACCGGTTCTTGGTACAAATGCTCACGGTCGAGTGCGACGACGGTCTTTTTCAACATAAGCGTTGAGCAGTTTGCATCGCCTGTCGTTGTCACAACAATATCGCTGTGTTCGAAGCATCCCCACAATGTTCCGTTTTTGTAGCACAAGGCACAGCGGCTTGGAGGCGAGTTGGACTTGTACCCTAGCGCAGTGGCATGTTGCGATTAGAGGGGTGTTTTTGCTTGTGGGATCCGCTGACATGCTGGATACGAGAGGAACATCTGCGTTCTAGGCGATGTGAGGATGAAAAGATGGATCACGAGAATATGAAGAGCTGCCGCGGTGGCGAGGATGTTGTCGCGTCGCGTGGACCTGAATTGTGGCTAAAACTGGCACTAGAGAGCATTCGGCTGTATATGCAAGTCCACTCCGTCAGTCTTCACTTGGTCTCACCACTTCTAATTTGCGCTCCTGACAAGGCTCTCAATTTTGTCACAGGCATTATCACATTAATAATAATATTGCCATACCTATCCCCTTCTATTTGTCTCGCAACATGTAGCCCATCTTGGCTTAGCGCTGATCATTCAGGGGTATGAAGCGAGCCTCACTCGCGGCCTTGCAAGACTTTCCATGTACCTGATATCATATCGTATGACAACATACTTCTTGGAGTTGCAAGATGCGAAAAATTATGGAGGCAACGTGTATAAAGACGTAAGAAAATTTCGACACCGGCTTCCGAAGATATTCTGGTTCTTGGCGGTGACAAGAATCCGAGATGACCGCAGCTATGGGAAGGATTATGCGTATATAAAGTACTTCTTTCTATCCTTTGTCAAACCCCTCTCAGTTTCACATATCTTCGTGCTTCTGGTTCTTTATCACTTCTTATACGAAGCTACCAATCAAGTAGGAGAGATTTCATCGTCAGCACGATGTGGCAGCCTCATTTTCGTGTCCACGTCGCAGTAGCAATGATATTTCAAGCACTTCCTCTGACGGCTACACCTATGAACGCAAGCAGTGAAGATGTATCTTCATCGGCGACCCCAGCGGAGAGCTATTTCAGAGAGCACACTTCATCAAATCTCCTTTATGCCCACATCATATTTATGTTTCTTGGTTGGGTCGGCGCTTTACCTATCTGTATGTTTCCCTCCGAAGTCAAATGCGGTCCAGAGAATTGATTTAAGCTAGCCGTGATGCTCAATATCGCAAAGTCAAACCTCCGATATCCGTCTCAAATCGCATTCCTCGGTCTTCACGGCATCGGCACGATTTTTGGTTTGGCATATAACTCCAGAACTCCGGATCTATACCAAAAAGCTTCGCACAAAGGTCTTGGGTGGGCCTTGTCTGCTCTCGTATTTGTGCATTTTATTATCGGAATTGTGAAAGATTCCATTGGGAGGACATCGGATTCCGGGACCAAAGATGAACGCGCACCATTTATCGCAGAAGCAACTGGAAGGATGACCAAGGAAGAGGAGGGCAATATGGAAGCTTCAAATCGACCGAGCAGAAGTTCGTCATCCAGAGCCGCCTCTCCTTACCCCGAGCTATCTGATTCTTCTATTGAGACTGACTCCGAGACGCTGTTGGATGTCCACTTACACCACAATCCGAGGCTTAAGCACGCATACGATGAACCTATGACATGGAGTCGGCGGTGGGCTAACGTTTCTGGATCGAATCTGGTTGTACGGATCCTAGACTTGTGGTTCGGTATTGTTGATCGAGGACTGCTCATTCTTGGCTTTGTCGCTATTTGTACCGGAGTTGTCACAATGGCTGGGATATTCGTGCGTATGTTGATCGGGATACTTGAACAACTTACTAATACCTACGAAACAGCATGAGAAACATATTTTCAATGGATTAGCACATTTCATCAAAGGGGGAGTTTTCGTTGGATTTGGAATCATTACACTCGGTCGCTGGATAGGCTGTTTCGCTGAATTCGGATGGGCCTGGAATCTCAAACCTTCCAATCTTACAAAGCGGACTGCCTCAATATCAATGGAGACAGTTGAATGCTTTGTCATATTCCTGTACGGGATTACGAACGTCTTTTTGGAGCATCTTTCCGCTTGGGGTGAAGCGTGGGTTCCCCAAGACTTGGAACATGTTGGTATCTCTCTTTTGTTCATTGGTGGCGGATTAGTAGGTGATCCTGGCGAGCTAACAATTGAACAAATTCTAACCCATTTCCAGTGCGGGTTAATGGTTGAGTCAAAGGCACTTCGTCGTTTGGTCGAGGCATATCCTGAAGCTCTACCTTATGATGGTGGATCCTCTAAACATCTGCAACCGAAACGAGGGATCTCGATAAACCCGATTCCAGCGATGATTATCTTCCTCCTGGGAATGATTCTTGGCGGACATCACCAGATGAGCACAGAATCAACTATGATGCACAAACAAGTAACTTCCACCCCTTTCCCACTGTCTGTAGAATTCTTGCTGATGTACTTAGTTTGGAAACCTTCTCATTTCCGCATCCGCAGCACGATGTTGCAGTTATCTACTCCTTCTAATATCCCCACCAACCTCGATGTACCCATCACGTCCGCCATCGGAGCTCGTCTGCTCGTTTTGCTTCATCTGTGGAGGATTCATGCTTATGGCGAGTGTAAGATTATCCACTCCTCTTGCAATCTCTCGAGTCAAGAATCAATCTAACGTGGAGATGTCACAGAACCGAGACACTGTGCAATCCATGATTGACAACGGGGTCAATGCGATGATCGTTGCAACTGTTATTATGAGTATCACGGCGACGTTAATGGCGTGGGTCATTTTCCTTCTTGTGGTGAAGGGTTGGGCGGAGAAGAGGGAGGAGATGTGGCGGGGTAGAGTCGTTTCGGTTCAATAAGTGTCTGTAGTATATCTTGAGTGTGCTCTTGTTGTCCATATACCCAGGGAAATGTTCAATTGTCCGTATTTCAGAGTCTGACTTAAAAGTGATATTAGATCTTACCATGGTCACGTGATATACGCTGTATATATCTCCTCACCGCTGATTTAGATCATCATCATTCTTATAGACACTTTATCCACCCTCACCATGGTTTTACACTGTGATAGATCTGAATTAACCAAAGCAATTAAGTTACGAGTACGCTTTGCAATGCCGCGTGATGACAATCTCTTGGCGTTTCGTTTAATTGGTGTCACTTTAGAAGGTGTGGGGACGATCAACGCGTCCATAAGCTGACATTCGCAAGATGCCTCCTAACTAAGACTAGTTTGGATGCAAGGCTAACAAATATATACACCACTTCGATCTCAACATCTTCCTCCTGTCATCACTAAGAAAGGCAATATCTTTCGACGGCTACCATATCTTGTCACAATTATCCGGAGACTCGTAACAATGCAAACATGGTAGGCGTAGCTGGGAAATCGCAAGGATGCAACACTTGTCGAAAACGGAGAGTCAAGGTATGCAGAAACCACTGATGCTTCGCCGGGAATGTTATTAAATGGGAACCTGGATGCAGTGTGATCAAGGAAGGCCCTCCTGTGGCCAGTGTACGAAATCTAAACGACAATGCACTGGATATCAACGAAACAGGCATTTCAAGAACTTAAGTGCATTGGATCGCGATACTTTGATTGTGAGGAAGCAACCGTTGAATCCTATCACGGAACCCTCTTTCATCGAATATGACCATAGCGAGCTCCATTTAAAGCAAGGGGCGAGAAATGTGAAAACCAAATCGTCAATCCCAGAGCAGTCTGAAAGAGTGTCAACCTCTTTAACTCAGCTCTTCGAGCGCTTCTTATCTGACTACATCCCCCGAGGCGGAAAGGCTAATCAAGACCCGCCCGTATCTTGGCTCCAAACGGTTCAGAATACTGGTAATCTCGGAAACCATACCTCCCTACCCCTCGCCATAACAGCCTTAAGCCTAGTCCGGCTAGGAAGGAAGCATCAAAGCGTGGAGCTGCAAAATGAGGGTATGGTTGTCTATGGACAAGCGCTAGAAGGGATCCAAACGATACTATCGAGCGATGATCTTATTTTTGAAGAGCAAACACTCGCGAGTTGCATGACACTATTAGTCTTTGAGGTTAGTCCAATATTTCATCCATCACACTTCGTTGGAGCTGTCCATTCTGATATGCAGACTAGGTACTCGAAACATCCGGCTCGAATGTACTAGGATGGATAAGTCATATCCAGGGAATTTCTCAACTCTTTCAACTGCGTGGTCCTGGACTGCACATATCTGAATCGAGCCACCGACTTTTCGTCGGTTTCAGGCCCACTGGAGTATATTTTCCTTCGCCCTTCTCTTAACTCGACTAATTGATTGCAGATTGTTTATGCTTTGGCAACACGAAGATCAAGCTACCTTGGAGATGAGGAATGGCTGACTATCCCATGGCAAAAGGCTCCAAAATCCGACTTCCACCACCTTCTCGATATCATGGCTCGAATGCCTGGTCTTATTGAACGAACAGAACTTGCTATCTCAATGGATGCGATATTACCCTCACTGATGGAGATGGAATCTCTACGTGAGAGATACTGGGCTATCGAACGTCAGCTTCGTACGTGGTATCTTAACCTTGTGGACTCATCAACCACGCCACTACGTTCCGAGACGTCACCAAAGACAATCGCCTCTGCGACGCTATCCGAATTACAGCCATTGACCGACTCATCCTTTAACTTTCCAAGCTTCGAAGTCGCACGTATGCAACTCTTCTACTGGGCAGCTCTTCTTTTAATCTACAACAACCTTACTTCTATACCGTCTCCTCCAACCTCTTTACATCAAATTCCCCAAGTCGACCTTCAGTCAGAAATACACACAACAGCGATGCTCATTGCACGATCTATCCCCTACCTTCTGTCTCCCGAAACACAAACCATCGGCCCTCAAAATGTATTCTTCCCTTTACGAAATGCCATGCATGCCTTTTCGGAGCTCGGAGAAGATAGAGAGGAGAGATGGTGCAGAGATGTGTTTGAGGAACTAGATAAGAGAGGATTCCCGTTCGGAAAGATTTTAGCAAATGTAAAATGGGAGGATATTCCTCGATTTTTTGTACATAATGAAGGATAGAGCAAACAACGGATGGAAGTTCTCGTTGTATTCTTTCATAAAACTTCTCGCCTTTCGCCCAATTTCGGAAAATGATATTGGCTAATCCTACTCTCTATATTGTGATCCCTCCCCGAGAAACAACCGAAAAGCACGTAAACTAACCCCCGATTCGGCACTTGAAGGCGGGCGCAGCTAGCAGAATAATATTCGAATACTGCGAGTGCCAGCGAGCAGGGGGAGCGGGGATTGACTATTATACTTTAAATACTTATATATACGGGGGTCCCAGGGGGTGTCCCCCTGGTGTGCCTTTTTTAAAGTTTAAGAAAGAGATTATATTTAATTTTTAAAGAGATTAAACTAAAAAAATTTAAGCCAAAAATTTAAGCAGAAATAGTATTTAAGATTTAAGATTTTTTTTTCGAGCTGGCTCGAGAGCAAAAATCTAGTTTGATCATAAAAGAAGCCTTGGGTTGCAGATCAATGTTAATAATTCCGTAGGAAGGAGCAGTGTGAAAGGTAGAAACTATTGTACAGGATATAAGATATATCAGAGATTGGAGTTGTATTATAGCCTGAAACATGAAGGAGAAACACCTCATATTAATAGAGTCCAGATTATTAGTGTAAAAAGGGATAGTATACAGGAGGCTGAAGGGCTACTCGCTCTAACGTCATGTGAGTCTTGAGCAGAGCTAGCTCTGAATTATCACAGTAGCAGGGGAATAGCAGGTCGGGATTCAAATAGCCGCCTCCATTGGAGGCATTGATTAATAATCTGATCCCGGAAGCATATGACCAAGTCTCGTCAGCCATTACCCGATAATCTAGAGCCTTTTATAATATTCAGCTAGAAGTATTACTAAAAGCGGTCAGCCACTGGCAGCTCTCGGTATTCAGGAACGTGTCATCCTTGCTAACTCTCTCATATATACAAGGATCGTATACCTGCATAAAAGGATCAAGTTCAACAGGGGACCGCATGCGCAAGGAGCTCACCTTTTGGCACGGAGGCCAGTAGTTGCGTCAAATATATAAGATCCACTCCTTCTCACTACTCATGTCAAACTACGCACCGGTTTTGAAAACTCTCATCCTCCACGGCCATCTATCTTTTACATTCAAGACTTAACTTACCAAGTATTTGCAATGCCTTATAATATCCTCGTCTTCACTCCCCGCAAGCCTGGTATCTCTCATGCAGACTTCAAGCAGCACCTCGAAACCATCCACATGCCTCTGCTCCAGCGATACGGAGGTGAACATTTCCCCAAGCACCACAAACGACACTACCTCCAATTTAGCGAACTCGAACAGCCTACAGTAATCCGAGGCCACAAGAGTATCTGCAATTTCGACGCCATTTCGGAAGTTGTCTTTGACGATGAAGCTGCTTTTCATGCTTTCATGGCGGCATTGAGGGTTGAGGAGGCATCCAAGATATTGAGGGAAGATGAGGATAAGTTCTGTAACTCTGGAAATTTGACGGTTGTTGTTGTAGGAGATGTGAGAGAGACAAAAGGAGAGGAGTAAAATCTTTCTCTCCACCCACTCTGTCGGATATCAATGGTTCAGGAGGTCTGTAAGACGACATGGGGTGACCCCTATGAGATATTCAAAGATAGCGTCATGGTGTCAGGCTCAAAATTGTTCGAATTGCTCTATCTGATTCTGGATATGGTTCAAGGCTGTCTCGAGATAAGATATGTTCTGAGACAGCGACTTAAGGCTGTAGACAATAGCAAGCCCGCCATTAAGGTGGGCGGAAACTAAGCTTGAGAACCCTTCCCGATTACGAAAATCTTGAAATGCTTCGATGTGAATGAAGAGAATACTAGCCAAGACAGCGAGTTCAGAACTTCTAATCGATCCTTCGAGGCATCTATTCAGGGCTTGTATGGCTAAATTATAGTGCAGTATGGAAAATTCAATGGCCGAGCTTGTCCGTCCCAGATCGTACCAAACTTGTTTGGGAGAATAGTGGTGTCTGCTCAATGCAGCAATTGCGAAAGCAGCGTGGCAGATACTTGGTTCCAGGTGAGCACTCCGGAGAAGGAGACTCTCCAACATCTCGGTTTCCAGACACAGCGCAAAGTCTCGTGCACAGACCAGCCTAAAGTAGTCGAAATGGCTTGCTTCCGCATGCGTAAAGTTGCGCATATGATGTGGCAGACCCAGTGTCGCTAGCTGCAGAGTCATCCCAGGCCTCGTCACAAGTGCGATGTGCAAAGATTTGATTTGCTGATAGTTTGGATCACTCTGAATGAAGTCACAGCGTCGACCAGTGCTGATGCATTGAGAACAAGCAGGGCTGGCTTCATCACACTTCTTATGTCTGATCCTGCACCCTGGGTCAACGAGAATTTTTCGTATTTAGCTTGTGTTGGATCATACTTGCAGGTCTGGCACCCAGTCTTGACTTTCTTTTCTCCTCTTGCTCCCATGCGAGGCTTGTGGCCAGCCATCCTGCCATGAGCTGATGTGATAGAAATGGAGCCTCTGTGTGGCCACCACAGATGTGACAAAGCACACGCAGATTAGAGAAGTTATGTTTGTTGAGATTGCCGTGGGTCGCCCTACTTGGTCTGGCCCAGAGGAGGAAGCCTGTATGTAGAGACTGATTAGGTCCCGCGTAATGTGAAACTTAATGCTCTTGATCCAGCCAGGATAAGTGCGGGATACTGAACCCTTATGTTCCTTTAGAAAAGGCGTGGCTGAGGTAAAAGAAGCCCCACACGCAGCAAGTCACAAAGCATGAAATCTGGTTGGTTTGTGCGTATCTTGACGTTAGTGCTTACCTTAGCAGTGCTTCTACGCCTCCTCATGCACTACATTCTTCTGCATTAGTTCAGGTGACAGCGTGTTCGCTGATTGGTTCGTGCGTATTTTGACGCCGAATCCCCCACCAAAGGTCTAATCCCTTTTTTATTGCTCGGTCTATATTACTAAGTTTGGGATGAAATACAGCATCCATCTATCTAGTATAAGACAGTTTAATTGGTCAAGGAGCAGGTTTATTCTTACGAGAAAAGGTGGAATAAGCTGGGCCCAAGTAGGCGCACCGTGGTTCATCTGACAAAAAAGCCCATAATACCACCAATTTATCGCAGATCTCCATAACAAATCTGATTATGCGAAATACAAGTTGGGTATTAGAGAAAACATTTGGCGAGTAAATCAAAGCAGCTCCAGAGTTTTCAATAGACTTTCCTTTCCAAAGGCATGCAGTCCAGGAGGTTTGCCTAGCTGAGAAGAGGGGAGAAGGAGATACGAAAGCATCACTGACCTCGTCCTCTCATTTCCCTCCCATTTCACTCCACGCTGGCGTATCTCTTCGTTCCACAGTTCCTACGCTTGCGCGCCAAGACAGAAGATCACGAGCACAGCTGCATTTAATAATGCCAAAATCATCTATTTTTAGCTGCACATTAGCATCCAAGACTTCGGTGTCAGTTGACTGCTTGCATAACGTTTGCGAAGGAGTTCTCGAATCTTAAACAACTCTTCGCGTCACGTTTGTTTTGAAGTAATTTTGATAATATACCTCGTGAAAAAATGCATTTCGGAATGGTGGCCTCAGGTTACAAGATATGCAAAAAGCAAATTGTGGCTTGAGGCTGAGTCTCAGATTGAGATACGCTCTTGAAAATCCTTTTTAATAAGTGACTGAGTAGCTATAGCCTATCCACAAGTACCAGATAATTATGAATTGGGAATACCATTATCAGCCACTGCAGAGACAAAATGAAATTCGGCTCCTGGAGCTTCAACCTGGCCCCGCCGAGGCGCCTGTTACATGTCGCCTAATATCGACGCTCATCGACAAAAGCCCCCCATACGAGGCACTATCTTATGTTTGGGGATCAACAGACACAAGGAGCTACTGCCAACTAAACTGTGGTGACCATATGTTCGACATCACGGAGAATTTGAGCGACGCTCTACGGCGGCTACGACTCCCTCAGGCGAGAAGACTTCTTTGGACCGACGCCATATGCATTGATCAGGATAATGCAGAAGAGAAGGGCATGCAAATTCCACTGATGAGGTTGATCTACCGGCGAGCGAAGAAGACGGTCATTTGGCTAGGCAACAGTGACACCGAAACCTCACTCTTTGTGAAAGTCATCGAGGAGATTATCCGCAAGTCACGTTCACTGTCCGCTTCATCTTTTGATCGCCCAACGGATTTTAGTTTTGCGGAGAATTTTCAAGACCTGGTCGAAGGTATAAAGCTTGACCTCGGAGTACAAGATGCATCATGGCGCGCACTCGCTCGATTCTTTGATCGTTCATGGTTCGAGCGGATATGGGTTATTCAAGAAGTTACAGAGAGCCGATTTGCTCGAGCTATGGTGGGAAAGCACGAAATACCATGGAATTCAATTGGACTGGTTGCCGCTTGGATTGTCACTCAACCACAGGGCGCTCAGGTTCTCCAATTTAGCAAGACGAGAGGAATTCATAATGCGCTCTTCATATGTCGGAATGAGTTTTGGATCGACTTTCCTGCCCCACACTTAGCTGTTCTCCAGTCCACACGCAATTTCAAGGCTACAGATCTTCGTGACAAAGTCTATGCGATGCTCACTCAACCATTGAATATGCAAGAACGCCATTACAACAAGTTTCGGGGATCGAGTTGGAAATTGTTCGCTTCTCATTACATTCCACTGGGGTTGGGTCGACTTCTCGTCACTGTACCTTCCTGGTTACTTTTACGGCGAATTATTCCTGGTACTTGGATGCCGTGGCGCGTTGTCAGTGAAGGATCTATGGTCATTGGCCTATACGATTTATCCCTTATTGCGCTGAGGAAAGTGCCATTCTTATGGATAAGAGCGCCATTCAAAGCACCGACACGAATTTCTCCTCCTGAGGTCTCTTGGATTTCTACTACTATATTAGACCTGTTGAACATGGGGCCAGATTACACGGTAGCAAACATTGAAGAGGTGAACAAATTGGTCGCGCTCAAAACGATGTCTAATTTCCAACGATTTGACTTTCTCTCGTACGTTCATCATGAGAATCCAAATTTGATAGACGACACCACACCATCATGGGTTCCAAAGTGGGAAGTGCATACCGGATTGAAACATATTTTGGCAAGCTTCAGTGCAGATCCATACAACGCAGACGCTGGGGAAACATGGGACGAACTTGTCCTATCTGAGCCTCCAGTTCAGGAGGATTATCTCGTGATACAGGGATTACAGATCGGAAATGTGTCAAAGGTTTCCGACCTCATGCATGCCTCAGACTTTGATGAAGTGAACCCTCGAATAGTACAAAATATTATTCGAGAGCATGGCAGAGATGTCGACACATATGGTCCAACGGGTACTGACTCGAAAACGGCTTGCATCCGGACCCTTACTGCCTCTCAGGGCTTGAGCGAGGCCCGGCTTAGCGAGAAAGCTTCCGAGATCAAACTCCGCGCCGCCATGAGAAGGCTTACTCAAATTGGACCATCAAGCTCTTCCATCTTGACATCTTTGCTGACGACCAAGAGAGTCAATTCACGCTACATTCTTGAATCCCAAACGAACCATGAAGCGGCACGTCAAGTCTGCCATCTCCGTAAACACTTCGTGACCGCATCTGGATATCAAGGAATTGGTCCGGCACAGATGGGTCCTGATGATGTTGTCTTGGTGGTATTTGGAGGCCGCTGTCCTTATGTGATTCGAGAAATTGAACCAGGCGCGTACCGGCTAGTCGGCGAATGCTATGTCCATGGAATGATGGACGGTGAGGCAATTACTGAGTGGAAAGCGGGTAGGCTTCTGCGGGAGACCATTGTGCTTTGTTAACTCACCCTTGTTTTGTTATACTCTGAGACATTCCATGACAGCAGGCCGAATTGATATTATCATGTCGATATCAACTCTCACCAAGAAAACAGTACGAGGCTATTTGTTTTGCTATTGTTTGCATATTTCCGCCCAATAAAGTACTTACTCTTTAGTAGAGTGCAGCGCGGGCGGGTATAGGTATCTATTTAGTAAAATAAATTATTTATAAGTAGGTAAAGTAAAGGGTATAATTTTAAGAGATTTACTTACTATAGTTGGAAATACTAATAGTATATTTAATTGTATATAAAATCGATTATATATAAAGTTAATTTAATTATATATTTATAATAATTAGAGGATATAATAGTTGTAGCTATGAGCGAACTTGGTATCCTATTACTTAAACTCTTAAAAATAATTTGAACATATACAAAATATGCATACAATACTTGTGGAGAGGGGGCGGGTCGGATATATAATTTGCCGGAACTCGAAAGTATTTATTAAGCAAAGCTATCGAATACGATACGAGCTGAACTTCAATTATACTATAGCGCTTTCAGAGTTTTGCAATATACTTAATATCGCTTTTTCAAAAGTCTTTGCCTTCTTACTTAATTAACTACTAAATTATCGATAGTATTTATTACTCTAAAAACCGATAAAGTAGCTATTAAGAATAGTAAATAAAATAATAATTTTAATAATAAATATAAAAAATTATAATAATATTCAAATTAGTAAATTATATAATACGAGCGAAGTAATTATATAAATACTTAAGCTAATTTAATATTAATAATAAATTATAAATCTTAATACGCTCTTTACTAAAAAGCTTTTTTTATATATAGTAGTTTTATATTAATTAATAATTTGAAATTTTTATATAATAAATTACTTTTTTTATATTACTTTAAATTGCAAATAATAATAAAAACTTTAATATTTAACTTTTCAAGTATTTTAATTTAATAAAGCTTTTCTAAGCTTTATTAAATCTTGTAATCTAATTATATTAATAGTGTAAAAAGCAATACTTACTTCTTTTAGTAAAAGTTCAACTATTATATAAAACGTATTTTAATATTTTATAATATAATTAAAAAGTATTTTTATAATTTTCCTTTTACTTTTATAACTTTCAATTCGTGCTTAAACTTATTATATATTTATAAACTTCGTATTTATTAATTAGTATTTATTTCGTAAAGATATTTACTATTTAATTTATATTTATAATATATTATACTTATAATCGCTCTTTAATAATTATATCGTTTCGTATAAAAAAGTATCGTACTTTTATATACTTCGTTTTATTATAAAACTTTATTTAAGAAGTAAAATCGATTATACCGAAATTATTATAATAAAGTATAAAAAGTTCGGCAAGTAGTTTTTTTACTACTTTTTTCTAAAATTTTTCTATTTAAATTATTTTTTTAAAACTTTTATTTATAATTATAATTTTAACTTCTATTATACTTTGAAAAATATCGTATTATTATTATATAATTTATAAAACTACTTCATTACGTAATATTATAATCTAACTTTGAAATAATACTCGATCGATTTTAATTATTTAAATTATATTTATATATATATTATAATTTTTACTTAAAAACCTTTTAAATATAATTTCTATTCTTTTTATTTCTAATAAATAACGTAGTAGTTACTTTGCGAATTTAAAGTACTTTATATATAATTTCGATATAAATTTAATAAATTAGCTAATTATATAAGAAATATTTAATTTTATATAATTAGTTAAATAAATCGTAAAATTTATAATTTATATAAATAATATAATATTATTTTTTTTAAAATAATACTTTCTTTTATATAATATTATATTAATTAGAAAAAATAATATTAATGAATTTAAGTTTTTTATATTTAAATATTTAAATAATTTATTAATATAAAGTTTTTAATAAATAATAAAAATACGATTAACTCGATTTTTTAATATTTGGAAATTTACGAAAATAATAATAAAAACGAGTTTTTTTTTATTATTATTTTATAATTTTTATTTTAATAATATTAATTTTATATTTATTTTTAATAATTATTATATTATTAATAAATAGTAAAATATAAATTTCGTAATTTATAAATAAATTAAAATTAGCTTTATTTTAAATTAATTTTATAAATTTAAAGAAATTTATTATTTTATTTAATTAAGTTTTAAAAGTTTATTTTAATTCGTAAAGCGCTTTAAGTAATTATAAATAAATTTTTTTTACTTTATACTATAAATAAATTTAGAAAAAGAATTATAATAATTTTATATATATTAGTTATTACAAAAATAAAAAAATAATAAAAGAATTTGAATAACTTTATAATATAAATTACTTTAAAATATTTATTTTTATTATAAATTATATTATATAATACGTTTTACTAAATTTAATAATATTTTCTTAAATTAGTTTTTAAAAGATTAAATTAATATAAAATTATTAAAATT